>CAJNJA010086752.1:4066-20276 GCA_905231915.1 Symbiodinium necroappetens
TACACACAGACAGAGGCTCCGAGTTTGCTTCGAAGGGGCTGAGAAAATGGCTGTTGGACCACGACATCTACCACACCCGTTCGGAAGCCTTGGTGCCGCAAACAAATGGGGCAGCGGAACGTGGAGTACGATGGTTCAAGACGAGGGCCAAGGTGTTGTTGGATGAGGCCAAGGTACCGTTGAAGTATTGGACGCTGGCGATGCAGCACGCAGCTCACAGGAGGATCTATGATCGTCTGGGATTGTCCAAACCAGAGCTGCTCAAGTTTGGTGCAGAGGTGTTCATTCGACGGAAGGTGTTCGGGAACAACAAGAAGTATGACCTCACGGACAGATGGGAGAAAGGAGTTTACCTGGGTCTGTCGGACACTATCAAAGGAGGAGCAGTTGTTCTACGACCAAGTGGCATACTTACAGAAACCAAGAATCTTAAAACAGACCTCGTTGATCCTCATCTACTACTAGCGGAAAACCCGAATGAGGAGGAGGATGACGGCGGGGGTGTGGGAGGCATTGGAGTGGAACGCAGACTTACAGTGGACCTACCCGAACCAGATCATCGCCTACGTAAAAAACAACCACCACCCGAAGTCCGAAGGCTTGCACCGGAACTACCACCACGGCAACAAGGGGATTGGACCATGCGTTCCCTACTCAAGCAGCAGGAGGAAAAGGCCAAGTACTTCTACGAAAACGCGAAGTTCGACGATGAGTCTTGCGCGGAGCTGTTGGACGCTGTTGATGTTCGAGGAAAATGAGGACCGGGACCAGAGGGACAAAGACTTCGTCGATGGTGCTGGGAGCGTATGTTCATGGAGGCCTACGGGGAATAACTTTGGCGGCGGGGAAAAGGACGTGGCTGACAAAGTACCTGAACGCTATGTTGAAGTTGCGGGCGTCAGCGGATATTCCTGGGGATGTGGCATGGACTACACTCGGTGTTTTCAAGGCGAAGGATATTCCCCCTCACAGAGATCTTCGCAATCAACCTGGTTCCCTCAACTATGCTACGGAGGTGGGAAACAGAGATGCTGGTGGGTTTTGGGTGGCGAGAAACGATGGAGTTATTGGGTGTCAAGGAGGAAGGAAAAAGCTTAGAGCATGTACGGGAACTACCTGACGGCAGCAAGGTGCACGGGGACCTAGTGAAGATCAATGGACGTGTGGTTGCCTTTAATCCAAGGACAGTGCACTCTTATGTGGACAAGGAGGCGGAGCGTTGGATTGTGGCCGGTTTTACTCCCTTGGGCGTGGATAAGTTGAAGCCAGAGACTGTTGTACATCTGAAGCGGGCGGGCTTTCCTCTGAGGAGTTCTTCGGTGCCTATGGATGGAGCAGACGAGGATGAGGAGGAGTTGGGCAGCAGCATATCAGATGAGGAAACCTCGGAAACTGGTGAGGAGGAGGTCGATCATCAAGCAAGGGTGCTGAGGTGTTGCTTGGAGAGCCAAGAGTATTTACGGCATGAAAGGGAGCACCAAGATGAGTACTCGTTGTATTTGGAATCCATGCTCGAGGAGTTTGCAAATGATATCAAGCATCAAGAGAGGACTAGGATCCGAAAGATCATGAAGGTCTCTCCTGGGGCGGCTGTGGATGTGGAGGTGGAACAGCTGTTGCAGGAACTACAAGCACCGCTGGAGGTAGTACACAATGTTAGTTTGCCGGAGGTGAAGAAACACTTACCAAAGTGGCGAGCGGCTATTCAGAAAGAAGTGAAGGCGTTGATTGACAGTGGCACGATCAAGCGAATAAGTCCTCAAGAAGCACGTGAACTACGAACGAAGGGCATGGTGGTGCTCCCAGGAAAGGGAGTGTTCACTGTCAAGCCGCCGGTCGAGACAAAGGAGGGTGATGCAACTATGTACCGACGTAAGTGCCGGTTGGTTGTCTGTGGGAACTACTTGCCACAGAACAACAACGACGTCTACGCGAGCGGGACCTCGGCGGACTCCTTCCGGATTGCGGTGGCCTATGCAGTATATCGCCGGTGGTCCGCTGGAGGCACAGACATTTCGAATGCCTTCACACTAGCTGACTAGCTCCTATGCCGGGGGACATGTTGTATGCGCTGCAACCACCTACAGTGGCTGTTATGGCCGAGGAGGCGGAGCCGGGGGAGTTGTGGCTAATACAGCGAGTGTTGTGCGGGCTAAGAGAAGCACCCCGGCTATGGGGGTTGTTCCGCAACAATCGTTTCCATACTGCTCGAGTACCACATGAAGGAGGTTTCTTGGTGATGGTAAACATGGAAACGGACGAGAATGTCTGGATGGTCAAGGGTGAGAACGAAGAAGAAGTCAAAGGAGTGGTTTTGATTTATGTGGACGATATTTTATTCCTTTCCAGCCCTTCCATCATACAGAGCCTCTACGACTGTGCATGGAAGTGTACGGCCTTGGAAAAGATTGAGGACGGATTCATCAGGTTTCTTGGCGTGGAACTCAGGCTTTGGCAAGATGGTTTGCATATTTCGCAAGCTGGATATGTGAGAGATCTTCTACGTCAACATGGAGTGGAGGAATCAGACAAAGGCCTGACCGTTCCGTGTGCGCGAGAATGGTTACAAACGAGGACACTGATGAGGAGCCAGCACCAGCTGATGAGATGCTGGTCAAGATGGCGCAGAAGGCTACAGGAGAAACATTGTGGTTGAGTACGAGAAGCCGGCCGGAGCTGGCGCACAGTGTGGCATGTATGGCGGCCAGAGCACTCAACAAACCGCAGAGGGCTTTGGAGATTCACAAAAGAATGGTGCAATACCTGGCGCGCACAGCGGACTACGGCATGTACTACTACCACGATAAGTCCGAGCCTCTACTTACGGTGTTTTCAGACGCAAGTTTTGCGCCTGGCGGTGGGCGCTCGTTTGGGTGTATCATGGCCCAACTGGCCGGAATGCCAGTGGCTTGGCGAGCGAGTAAGCAACCAGTGATTACTCTCTCGGTCGCCGAGGCGGAGTTGTACGAGGGCGTTGCTGCGGTTCAACTCGGTCTAGGAGTCGAAACCATGTTGCGCGAGCTGGGAGAGACACCGGTGATGGTGTTGAAGATCGACAATCAGGCTGCGCAAGGCCTGGCAAGCCAGGCCCCCGGGTCGTGGAAGACCCGACACCTTCGTATACGGGCGAGGTTTCTTCGTCAAGAAGTCAATGAGCAGAGGCTGCTCATTACTCACGTACCCGGGGACCTGCAGAAGGCGGACATCGGCACAAAGGCCTTTGACCTACCTAAGTTCAGATCCCTGATGACGTTATGGGGAATGGTCCCGTGGAAAGGTGGGGATGCAGCAGCGACTACGGTGAAGATGATGTCAGTGGTGAACAAAAAGAGGCCGCTGGTGTTTATACTGGTCTGTCTGATGATCCTGAAGACTGCTGGCGCAAACAAAGAGGACTTGCCCTTAGATGGTTCCCTGGAGTTCTATGCGATGGTGATGATAGCTGCTGTGGCAGCTGTTGCTATCTGGGAGCTGTTAAAGGGGGCTGGCAACCTGGTCGCTAAGTGGTGTGCGGCGGCGCGTCGCAAGCGAGAACGACTAGAGAAGTTGCGAGCCCGGGCTCAGACGGCAGTCCAGGAGGAGATGAGGAGGTACGAAACGACCTCTGAAGCGGCGGCTACTTCATGGAGGACCTCCACGAGCTCGATGTCGCGGAGGTCGAGTGTGCGTACTACGGGCACTCAGACGGAACCAGGTCCCGCAGTGACACCAGTCGACAGACTGGAAGCTTACCGTGGACCCTTTTATGTTACTCCACACGGAGACAGGGTTCACTTGAGAAGCTACTGCCATGGACAGCGGAACGCATCATCTGCACCCCGACGATTGGAACTCTGCAACTACTGCGACCGGACACAAGGGCTCTATATTTTGACACCCCCAGTCGGATGATGCGAACAAGGGGGCGAGGAGGAGTGCAGATCCGGTGACAGTCGACAGAAGTGCAAGTTCAGTCGGCATGTGCAGCAGGGTAGCTCTTCGCAACAGCAGAGTGTGCACAGATGCCTCTGCAGAGACGAGCAACCGCGAACGCAATGTGTGGCTCAAGAAAAAAGTGGCCGTCAGGCCTTTCTCAATTCGAACAGGGTTTACCGTAATGAGCTCCGAGAATGCTCCCCCTGATGATGATACCCGTGCTGCCTTCGCAGAACTGCCTGCACAATATGTGCAGGTTTAGGGTTCAGGGTTGAGGGTTCAGGGTTGGGAGGCCGAGGGCTTCTGAGAGCTCCAGGTTGGAGATGCGGGACACGGGCGGACTTCTTGGTGGCCTGAAGGAGCAGATGGAAGAGAAGTGCCAGAGGCTCAGAAAAGGCCGAGTCTTAGTCCGAGTCTTAGTCCGAGCGGCTGTGAGATCTCTGAGCTCGGAGCCAGGTCGGGAGGAGCTGGTGGCCTTCAGCAGACGCGCCGAGACGCTGGAAGCAGAGCTGGAGGCAAGCCGTGGCATGGAGGCCCGATCAGAAAAACCAGAGCACCACAGCGTACAGCAATGAAACCACGACATCTGGCAGGTCAAGCTGAGGCTCGGTGAGGCCAGGAGGGGACTTGAAAGAGGGCTCTACAGATGGCTACAGTAATAAGTGGCAATTTTTGGCCCCTCCTTTTTTGTCGCAGGCTCAGACGGCCCGAGCCGGGGCTCCGTCGGCCTTCGCCGCCGCGGCGGAGGCTCGGGACCTGCGGGAGGCCGCCGCCAGGGCCGAGCGCCAGGAGGCGCGACACTTCCTGTGGAGAGGCGCTTGTTTTGGATGCCGGTGACATGTGCTGACGGCGATGTCGATGATGTCGATGTTGTGGTGATAAGGTGGTAAGAACGTCGACGACGACGAGGATGACGAGGATGATGATGATGATGATGATGACGACGGTGATGACGCTGACGATGGTGATGCAGGTGGCAGTTGTGCACCTGTTTCTTCTCCTTCGCGGAAATGTCGCTCTCATGCGATCGCCGTTGTGGCTGCGATTTCTTGCTAGAAATGGCTGCAACCATATTCAGTACCACCGCTGGACCATGCCACTCGTTGCTCTGATTGTTCCTATTGCAAAGGTGCACCCGATCACTGGCACAGTGATGATTTTGATTTCTTCGGATCTGGTGTCAAACTTTGTAGAGGTGTTGCGTAGTTACGTAGTTCTTAGGTGCAGGAGCCCCGGATCCTTGAGATGTTTGGTGGTTTCAGGTCGAGCTGCAGAGGGCAAGGAGCCTCGCGGTAGCGGAAGCTGCCAGAGACGCCGCGGCGCAGCATCGGGCCCTGGAGTCTTTGGCTCCTGGTCTCAAGTCATCCCTAAGCCCTAAACCCTGACACCTAAATCCTACACCCCAGCCTTTGCAAAAGATTTCGCGAGAGTGTATAGGCAGTCCCAGATGTGTCCTCACGACAGAGGAGCTCGAAGTCAGGGAAGCCGCCGAGCGCGCCGCGGCGACGGCCGCGGCGACGGCCGCGCCGGCGAGCCCAGCGCCCGGAGCCGCGTCCGCCGCCGCTCCCGCCGCTCCCGCCGCTTCGGCGTCGGCCCACGAAGCCCGCGAAGTCCGCGCCACGCAGACGTCCCTCTTTGATGGGGCCTCAGGTCCGCCTGAGAGCTCGCCGGCGCCGGCGCCGCCCTCCTCGCGGTCCTTGGATCATCAGCGCAAGTTCGTGAACGCATGGAAGCCAAACGGCCGGGATCTTCCCGACACCGCGGATGACAAGGCCATGAGTTTTGACCTCGCCAGCAACATCTTAAGAACCGGAGCTTACTTCAAGAAGAAAGCTGGGCGGCGCTCTTCCGTGACGCGATACTTCTTCGTGGGCGACCCGAACAGTGCCCAAGGATTTCTCAGATACTTCCGAGACCACAAAGCCGCTGCGTCGGCGGCGACGCCCCGGGGCGGCTTCGATCTGGTCGACCTGGTGAGGTGCAGGGTAAAAAACTCATATGTCATGGCATATCCTGTATCGAAAAGTATGGCATAATGTAGCTTGAGAACTTTAGCAAAGTATAGTATAGTATTATCGTATTAGCTTCTATTTTTCTATTTTATTCCATTCCTGTCTCTTCTACATTATACCACCCTATATGACATTATGCAAGGTTGTTGTCTACTTTGTTATATGTTAGTACATTTTATCATATTAGCGAATTTACCCGTGTTATATGTTGTTATGACAGCTTTTTACGTGTGCGCTAGTTCTCTTTGTTGTGCCAGCCAGGGCCAACTGGGATGGCCAGCAGTGCAGCATCACCTTGACGCAATCGGCCAAAACCGATGCGTCGGAGAGGGGCTTGGTGGAAATTCCACAGGCCTTCTTTCAGGCTCTTCTCTTTGCAGTTCATGAAGCGGAGTTTCGACGCCAGCATCCTGATTTCAGAGACGGCTGATACGGCCCATGAGTCAGAGCTTTCAGCAGTGACGCAGCAGTGCTTTGTTGAAACAAGGCTGCCGTGCAAGCCCAAATCTAGTCTTCTGCATTGCGACTTCATGTCGTGACGTCGGTGACGGGGATGTCCCACCTTGGCGCCCTGCTGCAGTATTTTAGTTATCGTTTCCAAGGCTGTGGGACTCAGACGGTGACACTTGCAAGTTAACGGCCCATGAGGCACCAGCGCAGAACCCAATGCAATGGACAGCATCTGTCATAGACGGCGCAGCACAATCCGCGGCCCGGCACTGCGCGATGGTCCGGCCGCGGGCTTGCGATGAGCCGTTGCGGCGCGTCTTCAGCCTCGCATCTGCGTCCCGGAGGAAGGGCGCCGTCCCGGGAAGTTTGGGCTCTAGTGTGTTTTGGGAATGTTTCCCGAGGTGACGGCAGTGACAGCTCGAGGCTCTCCTTCAAGGCCTTGGAATGGAGGGAAAAAGCCGGCTTCAAGTGCGGCAGCCTCGGCCGCAAGGAAGGGGGGGCACGGCACCAGAACAGCTGCTGATTCGGCTCTCAGGTCGAAGAGCCGAGTCTTCAAAAGCTCGAGCCACCTGGACCTCCAGACCAAGCGGGATGAGGAGCTGCGGTTCGCTGCAGCGCCATGTCGACGGGCAGAGATCTGAGCAGGAAGAGAAGGTGAACAAGCCGAAGACGCCCAAGACACCAAAGACGCCAAAGACACCGGGTTCCAGAGATGCCATGCAGGCGACTCAGTTCGTGGGAGCCTCAGCTGAAGCGCGGGGTATTTGGGCGTTCTTGGGCGTGGGGGCGCTGGGCACCGCAGCGCAGTTGCCGTGCTCGCTCTGAGAGGCGAAGCAGCGCATCGCCGCCATCAAGCGGTTCCTTCCCACGCCCGTGTCCGCGCAGAAAGCTCTCAAGGAGGCGCTGGAAGCCGAGGAGGCGCGGACCCCCGCACCGAAAGCGCACAAAAGGGGCGGCTGCCGGAGCGCTGCAGCGCTGCGCTGGCATTGCCACGGAGGCTGATGTGGCGGGCGACGTCTCCCTGGCCGCAGGGGGCCGAAAGCATTGTGGGCCGTAGATGGCCGCAAAAAAAAGAAGAGAAAAGGGGCTTTTTCGCTCTTCCCCCTTCCTTGTCTTGGCCCAGGCCTCCCGGCCGCCGGCTCCGGAGCCGGACCCGGAGCGGAGCGCCGCCCTGCTCGGGGCCCCAACTCTCTCTCTTCCCTCCTCCACTCCCTGCTTAGACTGCCCTGGACCCCTTCTCGCCTGGTGGACGTCGAAGGCTCCGAGCCCTGGAGCAGAGCCTGCTCTTCGAAGGCTGCGGTTCCGAGTTCCTCGAGGCCGGGGCCGAGCCCAGGGCCGAAGCGGTGAAAGTCAGCGCCCTTTCATTTGGATCCCCAAAAGAGAGGGGCTTCGCTCGCCCTTGCCAGGTCCTTCTCCGAGAGTCGAAGCGGAAGTTCTTGGCCCCTGGTGAGGTCTTGGCCCCGGTGCCCCAGAGCTTTGGGCCTCCAGAGAAAAATCTCGCGGCGGCAACGACGAGACATGAGCCAAGCAGCGGAGTGGAACCGCCCCGAACGACTAGAGCTAAAGGGCTGCCTCTGTCTTTTGTTGCTCTCCCCCCCTCCCCTGACTCCGCTTGATTCGAGAATCCGATCAGAGCGGACAGCGGCAGAGGTCTTGAAACTCACGGACTGTGGTTCGTTGTACCTTGTGGAGACGGGGGCCGTTCGCTTCCAGGCGGTGGGTTTTTGTGTGCAGAAAGGTGTCATGAGTGGAGTACAGAGAGTCCGCTGCAGGTGGGAGACGAGAAACAGATCTCAGTTCAGGGCTGCCGCCTTGGTCGCGACTGCTGCACGGAGACGCAGTCTCCAGACACCCCAATCTCAATGCTCGGAGCGGAGCGAAGGGCGTGGCCAGTTCATCAACGGGGCCGGCTTCCTGCGCCTACTTGCCGAGGACCTCGACGGATGCATCGTGTAGAATCGTAGAACAAGACAAACCGTTCTTCTCCTGGTGTTTACTCACAACTCACGCGAGGGGAAGGTCTTCAAGCAGCGGCTGGGAGCTGGCGGCCTGGCCTTGCGGCCGAAGACGGAAGCCGAGTCCGTTTTCGGGGTGCAGGGGGCGACGCAGCCGTGTAACTTTGTGTGCTTTTAGGGCCTTGTCTTTCTCAGGGCAGCTCGACAGCAAGGCTACGATGTTCACGGCCCGGGTCTCGAGTGGATGCCCCACGCTGGTATCAGATGACACGGGAGTGTCTGCAGGCTACAGCGGATTGCCGCCTGTCATCTACGTGGATTTTCGGGGCCCGCCACAGCAGCCGGAGGACCTTATGGAACGCTGTTTCGATTCGAGGGCAGCAGCATAGGTACAGCACGCAGGAGTATAGTGGGCCAGATGATATCACCATGGCCTTCTTCAACACATGCGGGGAGCTTGCCCAAAGTCAAGGATTTGATGATGATGCCGTACGTCTCAGGCCCGTATTCCTGCAGGATGAGCTCTGACCCTCCAATGGCACAGGGCTGGCTGAGCCTGGCGGCCCGAGCACGCTTCCTCGCCCCCCAAGTTTCTTTCAATGCTGATTGCCGCCCTCGGCAGGAAGCATATATGCACACCTTTACACCAGTATTGGAGTTTCGACCATGTATTTTGCCTTTGTCTGCGCACATTGAGCCTCAACCTGTCCAACTCAAGCTGCCCGGATCCAAGATTCAAGTTTTGACAGTGAATGAGGCCAGAAGTTTGGATCTTGCATCACCTTGTGTGTCGCTTCCAATGCTTGTTTCCAAACCTCTTCTATAGTCATATGTAGCCTTCCCGTACCGATGCTGTCGCTTGCTTCAAAGCAACTTCTCTGAAATCTCTACAACCTATATGTTATCTGCTTCAGCATCCCCCTTACCTTATCTGAAAGCAGCGCAACAGCAGTGGTTAAATACTGACTTTACATGCATCTTGTGGTGCTTCCTGACACCAAGAATGTTGTTGTTGTTGTTTTGGCACGGGTGGTGGCGGCGGCGGTGGTGATGCTGGCGGTGGTGGTGGTGGTGGCGGTGGTGATGCTGGCGGTGGTGGTGGTGGTGGTGGTGGTGGTGCTGGTGCTGGTGCTGGTGCTGGTGCTGGTGCTGGTGCTGGTGCTGGTGGGGGGTTGGGGGTTGGGGCACTCGGCGTATGCATGCATGGATTGATGTATGCATGTATATGTCATTCGACAACAGTATACGCATCTGTAGCTGCTTACATACAGATTCAGATGTAATTCCAAACGTAGCTGTACATGCATATGTGCAGTACGAAGTCTCCAGTTATCTTGGTGGATTGCCTCTCTGTGCCAGACAGTCACCGGAGCAGCAGCCGGGGAACATCCTGCGAAGGTACAAGCAGCTTTCAGCAGGGCCATGAGAGCAGGCCAATGCTTGACAGGCTGGTGCGGCTCTGCCAGCAGGTGGAGCCACGGTCCAGATCTCGTGACTCAGGGCTTGAGGAAAGCCTTTTCAGAAGGCCGACACGGTAAAAAGTCGGCCCAGGTGCTGGCGTTGCCGCTAGGAGCTTGGACTTCGCGTCTCTTTTGCCACCAGAAGGCTCATTCGCTTGTGCCTTGTCCACACGAGGCCTTTGCAGAAGATTCAAGACATGCTCGATCGTAAATTGGGGGAGGCATGCTCCCTGTAAAAATAGCTTGGGTACAAAGCCGCTTTGCCAGGCTGAATTGTCGATGAAGACGCTCGGGAACTTTGGCATGAACTGCCTTTCGCTCGAAGCAGGGAAAGAGACTATCTATCAGTCGAATGCGGAGCTTCTGCCGATTGTGGAATGTACCTGAGGCGAAGAGGTGACTTCCGTCTGGACGGCTGCAGCCCAAGTCACAGTGCCGCTTCCACCGCCAGAGCTCCACACAGCTGGCGTCTCTAGAGCACCAGATCGTCCCTCAGGAGATGATGAGCCGGTTCATCCTGACCGTGTTCCCTGGCGCACCCTTCGAGGCTCTCTCGTGCCGCCTATAATGCCATGCTGTGCCATGTGCTGTGCCGTTTGCAGGCCGTGTTCACCCTCGCCGAGGGCTCGAAACGGTGCTTCGTTCCGAAGGGCTCGAACGTGGTGGCGGAGGGTGAAACCGGAGAGGAGAGCCGAGAGCCTCTTCTTTCGCCTTTCAAGCTCGGCTTGCGGGAAGTTCGGTTCCCTCTCGGAGCGGCCTGCGGCCTGCGGTCGCAGGATGCAGATGCATTGGTCATCATTGTGAATGGAGTTGCCTCTGTGCTCAAGAAGGCATCAGTGCAGACTCTGCTGTGATAGATAGGAGCTCAGCCGTCGGTGCAGGTTCAAGAGGTGGATGGCACGGCAGAGCAGCAGGCCGGCGGCTGTTTCGGGACTTTCCTGTTTCAAGTGATCTTCTCACGCACCTCTGCAGCTGCCAGACGGTGGGACGTCTTCGAGCCGGTGCCATCATCGGCGATATCAGTCCGCTGCCCAACCCTAAACTCCTAAAGCCTAAACCCGAAACCTAAAGCCTAAACCCAAATGTCCCCAACTTGTCCGTCGTTTCTTCTGTGCTCCCTTTCGAGCGCACCGGAGGTCTGATTGGAGCCCTGGTTCCTCGGCCTGCGTCCGTCCGTGCCAAGACCGACGTGGAGGCGGAAAAAGAGCCCAGGAAGCCAAGAAGCCCCAATTCCACTCCACTCCCAACGAAGCGAAGCGACAGGCCGTGGTAATTCCGGGCCGTGTCATTCTGAACGTGCTGGCAGCCTGCTTGACCTGTGACATTGCATTCTGTGTCCACGCTTATTTCACTGCCAGTTTTTGTTCAGAAGTTGGGATGTGCTAGCATGCCCCGCATACTTTCCTCAGGCAGTGTACCCTGCATTGCTACATCCTGCGACAGACCGTCTCGTGGATGTGGCAGAGTGCATCAAGGACCGGAGTGGGGGGACGGGGACCGGACTGGGCAGTTGACTTGTTTGCCCCCCCTCTAACTTCTTCAAACCTCTGAGCCTGAACCTGCAAACGGGAGAGCTCTTCTTTGATCTTTCGCTTCGCCCCACCACTCCTACCCCGTTTGGAGTCTGGAACAAGGCTTGATACTGTAAACCCCACGTCCCTGCATATTGAAGCTTCGGCTGGGCAGTTAGTGTAGGGATCGGGTGTAAAGGCGGCAGGGTCACTGGGTTCGAGTCCTCCTTTCTATTGGGCCGCACGCTTATCGCGCTGAGAAGAGAGACACTATCTCGCCCATTTCGGGGCTCTGGAAGTGTCTAAGTTTGCTGCGTCCTCAAACGTAGGGCCCCAAATCTGGCACTTTGTCTGTTTGGGCACTCGAGACTCAGAGCCTGCGAATCGGCCCCCAGTTCAGCCATGAAGCTTGTCTACAAAAAGTGCTGGTCACCTTGAGCCCTCGTCCGCGTTCCCGCGCTGGGAGCCATTTCCGAATCAGGGACAAGGGGTCTCTTTAAAGTGGACATGCGTATGAGGAGCGCCTCCTGACGAAGACGGAGGTCGCCAGCTCGAGCGCTCCTCAGATCCGAGCGCTGGGAGCCGGCGAGAGAGTCGCTTTGAGTCGCTTTGAGTCGGAGCCTCGGCGAGGCTGAACTTGTTCTTCGGCTGTGACCTGGGCTTCGTCAACGATGTGGCCAGCAGCGGGGTCTGCACCCGAGACGAAAGAGACCGCCCCCGCCCTTAAACCGGTTGCACATCAGGAGCGGCGCCTGCTCTTCGCTGGAGAGACAGTCGTGCAGCAGGGGGGCACTGCCGGAGAGCTCAGCCTGGTCAAAGACGAGCTATTGCGGCGCCATAAAAAAGCATCGGACAAGCGGCGGGAAACCTCGGAGCCAAGAAACGAAAAGCACCGTTCGAGCCGAAGCTCCAAGATTCTTACGGGCTCCGAGGCGAATTGCAGAGTGGATTGCTACCTATAGAAGCAAGGATTGGGGAGTTGTCACTTCGGGTCAGCATGAATGTGAGGCCGGGACCCTCTTCGTGCTGGAGCACGGCCGTGTGAGCATCCAGGTTCGCCGGGAGCTATTGTACGCCGTTCGAAAGCTTATAACAGGACGAACAAACGGCAGTTGGAGCATGGTGTGCTGGTACGCGACCTTTGCCGGTCCCATGTTGCAGCTCAGATCGCTGGGCTTGGTACCGTGAACGAAGTCCCGGCCGGAAACTGCTTCGGTGTCTGATCCTCAGTCATCCCTGCGCTTCGTTGCCTGCATCTCTTTCGCTTTTCCCGTCACTATGCGCATGCTTCTAGGAGCGGACGCTGATCGGCATCGCCAAGGAGGCGAATGCTACAGTCCGGGTGCGGGGCCTGGAGATTGCACTGATCGTTGAGAAAGACGTCAGGGCCCCTCTTGCCTTTCTTCAGGTGTTCACTCCCTTTGCGCTTGTCCTGGCGATTGCCAGGCGGCGATTGCCAACTGTTGAGAGCTTTGATGAGCTCCGTGAGCTCTGGGGTTTTCTCCTTCTGTGCCGTGGTGTCTCTCTCTCTCTCTCTCTCTCTCTCTCTCTCTCTCTGTCTGAAAGGCCGTCTCTGCACAAGGCCCTCAAGAAGCACCCTGTTGAGACGGCGCGTGCCGGGAGAAGAGAGCTGTCGAGGGTACCAGTCGGTTTTCTTGCAGGAGCACTTTGAGAAGCTGAAGACCGCCCAACAGGGTGGCCGCATCTCGGGCAGCAAGGTGCGGCGGGAGCGCAGCTGCAAAAGAAGATCATTACTAGTTACTAGTATCTCCTTTATTCAGCTTCCAGGTTCGCCATGTAGAGCTCTTCCGGGCCTGCGGGTGCCTCGCACAGATCGCCGATGGCTTTCGCGGCTTTCCTAGCGCATCTCGCAGGACGGGTTTTCTGGAAGCCTTGAACGCCCGCGTGACGTCGGCGATGTACCTGCGCCGGCCTCATGCCCTTCGCGAGCCTTGCGAGCCTTGCGAGCCGCTGCCGATGTGCTCTGCACTGGGAAGGCACGGGCAGACGGTGGTCGTGGAGGGTTGCGTCGAGCAGGATCCTTGCATGTTTGTGCTCTCAGGCCGGGGGTGCTAGTGAAACAGGTGCTGCCTTCTGAGAGCTCTGCGAATCCCCAAAAGGCGGCATCGTGGTTGCTGAGCGCAGCGGCTGCGCCATCGCCCGCATCTCGCCTGGGGCGACCTTTGGCGAGCCCGGCTCTCAAAGAAGAGCTCGAAGCAGAGCTTGGTTGTCGCAACCGCATCTTCGGGTAAGGCTGGCGATGTTGGGCCAGTCGCCTGCATGCCTCTCAGACGCTTCTTTTGCCGGTGCTGTTGTTGGGAGTCGCGACGTGTGTGCCGTTCGAAGGAGCGTGCTGTGACTATCCGAGCCGCATCTTTGCAGCACTCCGGCGGACTGCGCGTGCGGATGACTGGAGAGCACCTTTTCATCGAAACCCTTGCAGTCAGGTAACGCTGTGCTTCGTGATGAGCATCCAATCCTCGGTCTTTCATCAGGCGCACACGCAGATACCCTTGGCATGGTGCGAGCGTTGGGCCCGTTCCTCTCTGAGGCTCTGGAGCAGTTCCCGGAAGAGAAGGTGCCTCAAGGAAAGCTTGGTCGCCCTTTGCCATACTTCCCTAAACCTAAGGAGCGCTTCAGCACTGACATGCTGGAGGGTCAGAAGGAGGGACCCCGCGTGGTCTGGCCTTGCCTTAGAGGCCAGTCTATCCTCTTTTTGAGTCATCTTCCTCAGCTTTCAATCCACAGCAGATCCCAGCAGTCAGGAGAGTCTTCGAGACTGCTCTACCTGCTGGATCTCTATGCGGAGAAGTTCTCATGACCCTTCCTGAGTTTTTGTTGCCTGTCCCTGTTCCTTGAACGCACTCGTTTTTGGGTGATTCGGGGGAGCCGTGAGGCGAAGCCGGCGACAAGCGCCTTGGCCAAGCGCCTCTGAACGAGGCATCTGCAAGTGCCGGGAACAGAGGGCGAGATGAAGCCCAGACATGCGGGGGCCCTTTTTTTGAAGGCCGCAATCCTGGTGCTCGACGGAGAAATATCGGTGCTGACGCAAGAAGGCCCGTGGGGGGTGGCTTGGTAGCGTTCGCTCGGCGGTGGTGGCGGCGTGTGATTTTGTTGCGTGGCAGGGGAGGAGCTTCAGGTTCTGACGGCTGGCTGCTGCTGGAACGAGCGCGTGCCGCGGCTGCCAGCCGTCTCTCTCTCTCGTCGCCTCCCTCCCCCACTCTGCTGCCTCGAGAGATTTCTTCGTCTCAGATCCTGGCCGGAGCCAGAGCCAAGCAGACCGAGCGCTTGGTTCCCATCACCTTCTGCGAGGTGCCCCTATAGGGCATACAAAAAGCCCCTTCCCTTTTCCTGGCCTTCCTCCTAACCTCCTAGCATCGAGACTTTCGATTCATTTTCGCCAGGTCCGGGTGGTGACCCGCGAGACCTGGGGCAAAGTGATGGCCGAATTCCCAAGCGACCTGGGCAAAGTGAGGGGCTCCATCCTCCGCTACATGGGCGAGCAGGCCTTTCTCGGCCTCCCCTCCTCCCGCGCCCCGACAGAGTGAGCGCTCTCTTTTCCCCTCTTTTCCCGCTCTCTTTTCCTCCCGCGCCTCGTAGGCGGAAAAGCGCCTGGGCTATCCGCCGCTGTCTCGGAAGTGACTCTCTCGATGTCTGTGCCGTCTCTGCGCTGGAGGCCAGGGTCTCCGGCCCTTCTGCAGGAGAAGACGGCGTTCTTCTCGGCCGTCACGGTCTCAGGTTTCGAACGACGAAGCACACCGCGTACACGAGTGCAACTGAGGTCTCGCCAGAATTTGCAAGGCTAGCCCGTGAGATGGCCGAGACGAGGACAGGTGAAGGAACAATGATGATGTCTTGTGGACGGTTCAGAGCAATTTTCGCGTGATCTGCCGTAAGCTGGCTGGCGTGCACTTTCCTCTCCTGCTCCCTCGCACTGCCTCTTGGCGTGCCCTCGTTGTCCACACAACTGCCAACCATCGCAAAAAAAGAGCCCTGAGCAGCTTGGGATCCCTCGCCTTTAGCGTTTAGAACGTGCAGAACAACACACCCTGGCGAAACCGCGTAAAGTCCTCCGTCACTCTTTTGTGCAGCCTTTTCGCTCCGATATCCTTCTGTGGTCCTGGCAGAAGGCGGCTCCGCTGGAGCCCTGTCGTCCTCTGAGGATCGTGGAGCCTGGATGCGACATCGTGTCAGGTCCCCAAATATGCTGAAGATTAGCCCTAAACCCCTAAACCATCCTAAACCCTAAATTTCCTCGTCTCCTTGAGGCCAGAGTCGCTGGTGAACGAGGTGGTGAGTCGCCACGTCGACGTGGAAACAGAGACCGAGACGCTGGAGAAGTTTCCTTTCCTGACGCATCCCATGGCCCATGGAAGCTGCTTTCTTGCCGTTTCAGGGCTCAGAATCTCAGAATCTCCCGTCCATCTCCAAGGTTCCAGATCATCGAGGAGTCCAAGGAAGGTGACGATGATGATGATGAAGAGAACCAGGACGATCTCGTGCAGGACACTCGGAGCGGCAGCTCTCCTAAAGACCCCTCACAAGACCCTTGGCATGGAGAGGAGATGTACGTTTTCCTGCATGGTGTGGCCACTTACTTCAGTCGGAGCCCTCGGGAACAAATCGCTTCGCCCTCGGGACGACTCGGTGGGTCTCGGAGAAGCAGAGGTTCTTTGACCGGCGAGCGGAGCTGGAGACACGGCGAGGCGCTTTGCAGAGTGACTGGCTCCTCAAAGGGCCCATGAGCAACCGCGGCCGCGGCAGGTTATCGGCGAGGGCGCCTTCGCAGGAGCAACCAGGTCCTGGGAGAAAGCCATTCATTGTGCTTGTATTGGTCTGCTAGCTTTGCGGGTCAGAGCCATGTCAGGCTTGCCTTGGGGCGGTGTGGGGGGGGGGGGGGGCGGGGG
>CAJNJA010086763.1:0-20274 GCA_905231915.1 Symbiodinium necroappetens
ACTCGAGGCGCTCCTACCTTGTTTTTTTCCGTGGACGAGGTGGAGGGCTGCTCATGTCTTGTGGAAGACTGAGGGGAGGACCAGTTTTTTTTGAAGGCTAACTATCTCTCTTCTATCTGTTGAAGATCAAGAGGGGACGACAAGAAGCTGTTCTCGACCTTATTGTCGACTAAAAGGCAGACGGAGCTCTCTTCTTTCTCATGAAGTTGGAAAGGGCTCTTTGCTTGATTGAAATGCTGATCGTTTGCCTTACCTTGATGCACTTTGTGAACAACATGAGGTTGATAGGCTTAAGTCTATGGGTGTGCCGTACCAGCAGGCTGACGGTCTTGAAGACTGCAAATCGCTGGCGGTCAAGTTTGTGCATACCTGGAGACCGAAGACCCACCCGGTTTCAGGTGATCCAGTCTGGCTCCGACGAGCCAGGCTGGTGGCTCGGGAGTTCAAGTTCAGAGATCCCATGCGGGAGGGACTTTACAGTCCCGCGTCACAGACGCTCTTGATCAGGGTGCAGTCAGCACTTTCCATGTCACGCCGCGGGTATGTGCTGCTCAGTTGTGACATATCAGACGCATATCTCACCTGTGCTCAACCCTGTCCCACGGTGGTAACTCTGCACGGCGCCACCTTCCGCCTAGCGTACATGTTGCCGGATCAGAAGGACGGTTCAGCTGTTTGGTTTAACACCTTTACTTCGTACTTGGTGTCTGAGGGTGGGATTTCCTTGTGGCCTGGGTGTGAGGCGTTGTTTGCTCTGCGTGACCACTCCGGTGGTGGACTGACTTCTTCACGTCGATGACTTGCTGGGGTCAGGAGACCATGATGAGCTTCGAAAGCTAGCGCAGGTCATCGAAGCAAGGTACAAGTGCACTGTTGAATGGCTTGTCCGAGAAGGTGACAGTCTGCAGTTCTTCAAGCGCAAGCACACATTAACCCGAGATGGCCTACTGTGCATCCAGAAGGCTGACAAACATGTCATAAAGCTTATCGAACTTCTGCACCTTGAGCATCAGCCCTCCAAGCCCACACCCTTGCCTCTATGCCATACGCATGCTTTCTCAGTACCTTGCAAGTCCAACGGAAGCCTGCATGAAGGCCCTCAAGCATGTCGTGAGGAATGCAAAGGGAACTAATGGATTCTGCCTCGGCCTAGAACAGACGCAGGCAGGTCAAGGCGTGAAAGTCCAATGCGACACAGGCGCTGATACGCTCGAGCTGTTCACGGACAGCGACTGGGCGAGTGATCGCTCAACAAGAAAGAGTGTCAGCGCTGGCGCACTGTTCATGAATGCAAACTGCATCTTCACTGCCAGCCGCACACAACGTGTAGTTGCCATGTCGTCTTGCGAAGCTGAACTGAACGCCATGGTTTCGTCATCACCGGAGCCACTCCTGACTGCCATGTTTTCAGCGATTCTTCTTCAGCTCGAGCCGTGGTGTGCAAACAGGGCTTGTCAAAGCTCAAACATGTTGAGATTCGATTTTTGCGGGTACAGGGTGCTCTGAAGAGTGGTGCGTTCAAACTTCACCCCATCGGTACACTTGAACGACCTGATGACTAAGACTCTCAAATGCGAAAGAATGCTGTACCTGATGTACCTTCTGAACATCCGCGACAGCGACGCTCAGTACGAACGTGTTGGTGAAACGCAGGCCGCTGCAAGAGACAACCACCTGTCCATGAAGCTTGCGATCAAAGCTGTGAAAGCCTTCAAGGGACCGCCGCAGAGGGTTCGTGCGCTCCTGCAAGCGTTGACCTTCATGTCCTTGATAGATGCGAATCAGGCTGCTCAGCCTGACTTTGGGTGCCATCCGTATGCCTTGACAAGCGCCTTGAGCGGCTGCGTGTTTATCCTTTTGTGCTTCGGGTGCCTCCTGCATCGTTATGCATGGCTTGGAGTGCTCTGTGCCGTCACCGTGTGCTTGAGCCTTCAAGGTTGCCAGGCTGAGATCGCCGATGAGCTTACATGGTTCCAGATTGGGTTTACCTTAGCCTTGGGAGTACTTCTAGCTTTGTGGTTTTGGGTTATGTTGCCAGAAGCCGAACCGCAGCAGCAACAACCTTGTGAAACCGACGACGCCGCCTCAATTGCTTGTGATGACGACGCGACGAGCCTGAATGATGCAATCCCTTCGAGTGGTGACGAGTCTTCCCCGGTGCCAGCAGTGACCAGAGCATCCTCTGATGAACCCTTGTCAGAGCCAGGACGCAGCAGCGATGGTGCTGCTGACGACCACGATCCGCCTACTGAGGTTGTGAATGATGCCTTAGCAATTGTGCCGGTTGCAGCTGCCGATCCCACGCCGATTTCGATGTCGGCCAGCTGCTCGTGTACTACGTGCCGATTTCTGGGCGCAGGTGGCATGTTTTCCGAGCTTGTTGGGGCTTGAGTCGAGCCACTGCCATTGCTGAGGAGGAGCTTCGAAGGCTCCTGCAACGTGATCCCGGTACCCTGTCACTATGTGCCTGGTTTGCATGAATCGGGTTCGCAACGACCTCAGGTTTAGGACGCTGCGGATCGTTGATGGGCCAAATGATCAACACCGTGAACACCCCGAACCCGAGCCCTTTCAGTAGTTTGTGGTTTAGCCTCGCCTTGTTAAGCAAGCTTGGATATCCGCGACGTTGAGACTTCAACGTACTCATGGTGCTTTGAACGTCCATGTTACCAGCTCACTTGGGAAGTCTGACCCTCTTGGGCTGAGGAGGCCTCGTATCGCATGACGCTATAGGCGTATACATCTTGAGCTTGTTTTGCCACGACGTTACCTTGCCATAATCCTTGTTGTCTTGAACAAGCCAGCAGCGCTTGAGTTTGGCAACACATCCTTACGACTTTTGACTTCTTGAGCAGTTGAGCGTTACTCCTGCGGCACAGGTCAGGTCTCAAGGTCCGTAGCAGGCAGGTACGTCTCACCCCGAACGCCCTTGACAGCGGTCAGTCCGCGCACGGCAAGACAAGAGACCAGAAAGGCGGCGTGACTTGCTCGGCACTGCTTGGCGGCTTGCGTCGTACTTGTACTCCTTTCGTTTTCCACTCCATGGCTTGGTAGTCGTAGACTCTGTCGTGTTGTGAAGGTGCGTTTGTGCACACAAATTCATCATTTAAATTGCTAAATTCGGGCCGGGAAACACCCAGAGAACCCACATGAGATATAATCGCCATCTGCCTGTATTAGCTAAATATTATAGGAGTGAAAACCCGTGGTTCCCGCTGGCTATAGTACCCCATTTACGCCGCACACTCCCTTGCCCCCACTCAGAACGGAATGGTGGGGGGCTCCGCAACTTCTTTCACACTAACTCGAGTGAAGTAAAAATACTTGAGACTCATAAAAAAATGCAAAATTAGTTTAACTTCGTTAACAGTATTTAAAATATCAAGTAAAATGACAAACAATCTGAAGAATACAATGTTGCTGGGGCGGGGGTTGGGTGGGTTGGGTGGGTGGGTCGAAATTGTAAATTTCAAAACGCGCTAACTGGCGAACTCTCAGACTTGCCTTGAAGGGCCTTGCTCGTTTTGTCCAGCTCTGAGGTGAGGCAGTTCCTGCGCCAGGCTTTTGATGACCTCAACATCCGCACATTTCTGGACGTTCCTTGCGGTGACATGACCTGGATGCCGCATGTCAATTTGACTGGTGTTGACTACTTTGGTGGCGATATTTCACCCAGTCTAGTGGCACACAACACCGACTTGTTTGGAGACGATGCTCGGTTCGCCGGCAAGTTTCAGGTCTTTGACATCACATGCATGATTCCTCCAAAGATGGACATGATACACACAAGAGATGTCTTTCTTCATATCAGCTCCGACCTATCCTTGCGAGCTTTGAAGAATTTTGAGCGAAGCGGATCCGGGTATGTTGCGATTTCGCACTGGCCGGATGCCAGTGGCGACACGAATGAGTATCATCCCACACGATCAGAGAAGGCATACCCCGAAGCCTTCCATGTGAAGTCAAGCGAAGCACAAGTGATTGGCTCTCATAAGTACAATCTTGAGCTGCCCCCCTACTGTTTGCCACCTCCGCTGTACTCGACGCAGAACTTGTTTGCGGTTAACGGGTCCAGTGTGATGGGTGTGTGGAAGCTGCCAGCTCTCGGACGAGGCACTCGGCCTCAATGCACGAAGCAAACGGTGGCGTCACCAGCACAGCTCGTTGATTCCTATGAGGTGTCAGTCTGCAGGGGCCAGACATGTACCCCTTCCTTTTCTTCTGACCTGTTTGCTGACTATCTGCAGTCGCCCAAGCTCCTAGGCGGTCCTCTGCAGTCCTGCTGCACAATCTGTGGAGATGCGACAACATCGGCGTGCTCGAACTCTCGGAATGAAGAGCAAATTTTCCTAAGCCATGTACTGCCCTTTGTGACATACACCATGCCTGACCATCCCGTGTTCTTGGAGATGGGTGGTTATGATGGGTGGCATGAAACCAACACGCACTTTTTGGAGCAATGCTTGGGGTGGAAGGGCATTCTTATCGAGGCCAATCCCAGAATGTTCAAGAGGTTGCAACAGCTTCGACCAGGCACTCTAAATATCCACAGTGCCATTTGCCGAGAAGCAGGGCATGTAAAGTTTGCTGGGAATCATCCTGGAGCGCATATCGAGACAGAGACTGACGATTCGGGGTACACCGTTGCTCCGTGTCGGCCCTTGAGAGAATTCTTGAGTTCTCTGAACGCCTCGCACATCGACTTCTTCAGCCTGGACGTGGAGGGTTTTGAGCTTCAGGTTGCAGAGTCTGTGGATTGGTCCCAGTTCTCGGCAGCCTTCTTGGTAGTCGAGGAGCTCTCAAAGCACCAGCAGAAGAATGAGCAAGTAAGGGAACTGCTCACGCAGCGGGCAGGCATGGAAATCCTCGCACAGCAATGTTGGAAGCCAACTGCTTGTGATGCTTATTTTGTGAACCCACACTTCGTAAATGTGGCTGCTGCCCAGAAGCATCTGGCAAGCGTGCCTTTGCCCAAGGGATTCCGCCCACCTGACCAGTGCCGACCAAAACAGTAAGGCGATTTTGCAGCGCAGTGCCCAACGCGGCACCTGATTAGCAACGCTTCACTCAAATCACTCAAATCTGAGGCCATGTGGTAAAAGGAGCGCAGGCTGAGCGATGATTCTGCTGCCAAGGTGTGGGATAGAGCCTTATCCCCTGCCATTTTGTTAAGTCCATGTTCTTCGAGGGCCCGAGGAATTCCGTGCTTGCAAGCATTGCTGCTCTGCAGGTTTGCGTTTGAGCATACTGAGCTTGCGAGGTTATCAGTAGCTTGGGACGCCAGCTGGCCGTTGCGTGCTCAAATACTTCCACGTGCAATGTGATCGCAGGCAGTTGCTGCAAACCTCCCTTGTTTCCTTTAACGCTTGTACTGGTCCGCGAAAGACTGGCGAAAGATACTGCTTTTCGCGAAAGTTCTGATGTTATGCTTTGTGGTTGCTGTTGATTTCCTATCTTGGCAGCAGCTCGGCAACAGCTCGCCAACAGCTCTACTGTTGCTCCAGCTGCGCATTCCTCGCTCAAGTCCAGCCACACCTCCAGGGTTCCGTTGGGTTTTGTTCACGCCAAAGTCCCGCGAAAGTATGGATGAAGAGTCCGCGAAAGTGCAGGTGGCTTTTGCAGGTCCCAGATGGTATTCGTCCAGTGGTCGGCGCACGGCGCGCCTACCCGAGAGCAGCCTGCAGAGATGCACTGCAGCAAGAACGCGCTGATTCCAACGCACTGCAAATCATGGCATCTGTCTCATGTTGACATGATACGAACATGGTCCGCAAGAAAGTCCCGAAAGTATCTGCGAAAGGCATCACCCTTTCCGCGAAGAAAGTCCGTTTCCGCATGACGGAATATACAACAACCACAAAATATGTGCAGCATGAAGTTGTTTACAGATGATAACGTTCAGACCCAGATGAAACTCGTCAATATCTTCCTTGATGTGGTATTCCGCACGTCCCCGGCCGTGGCCAAAAAGCAGAGGAGCGTGACTGCATTGGAATTGGCAGCAGGAACGTCGCCCTGAGCGAACACAAGCGAGTGATTTTCATCCTCGCTGAGGTCGCTGCTGGCATCACGCTTGAACATGGTGACACATGACTCTGGCAGAGTGATGATGAGGCAAACAAGCAATTCCGCTTGCAGTACAGCCGCTGCTTGCATATCTTCGCGCATTTGTTGATGTGGGAAATTTTGGGTGGGTGTTCAAGCTTGAGTTGCTCAAAATGTTAGGGCTTGTAACAGGCCCCGTGCGCTCACGGCACGACAAAGAGTGTGCAACAAAAACCGGTTTTTGCGACGAGGCTTGCGCGACAAGGCTTGCTCGCCCAGAATGCGGCGCAACAAAGATTTGTAACAAAGCTGGCGCGACAAGGGGGGCGACAAGGGTTTGAAACAAGGTGGGGGCCGATCCCCCTGCGACAAACCGGAGGTTTTGAGCCATGCCCAGTTTAGCAGATGTCAAAACTGTCCACGGTGAAACACGTAAAGGGGCTGCAGAAACTCTGCCCCACGTAAGCTAAAGGCCCACGCCCGTAAGGCACGCGTAAGGGTCTGTGCAAGCGGTGGCAA
This sequence comes from Symbiodinium necroappetens, assembly GCA_905231915.1. Lineage (NCBI taxonomy): Eukaryota > Dinophyceae > Suessiales > Symbiodiniaceae > Symbiodinium > Symbiodinium necroappetens. Next base: position 6,565 of record CAJNJA010086763.1, read on the forward strand.
CATGTTTGACCGTGTTCCGAGTAAGCTTGCGTAAGCTAATTTGTTTGTTGTCATGCTACAGGATTGCTTGGCGCCGGGGGGCATCGGGATTCACTTTTCTCCCGAAGAGGGTCAGCTAGAATAGCTGTTGTCAATTGGTGAACTGGGACTCTCCGGTCCAAACAGCCTTTCACAATGATCAATGCAGGTGAAGTGTGCTCCGTATTGACGTCTTTGGTCAGAGGGTAAGCCCGAGCATACGAGCAGTTCCAAGCAATGGATTCCCATGTCTACTACCTCAGGCTGATCTGAACCAGCTCAGACACAGTGCATCAGGCCGTCATAAATACCTTCGATTGCGTTGGTGGTCGCAGCCAGCCATTCTGTAGAGCCATGGAGATAGAGTTGGTGAAGCGCCGTGCCACAGAGTATGGCCTCGGTGTTGTTCTTGCTCTGGTATCTGCTTTACCCGTTGTGTATTACTGGCACGATATGCAGTTGCTCTGGTGCCCCTTGCCATAACGCATGGAATCACTGGCGTGCCTGGTGGATTGGTAGGCATCCGAGACTCTGTTGAGACTTAGGCGAGCTCCGACCGCGGCTTTCACAAGCTTCGACAGTTGCATCAAGCGTTGAAGACTGGCTTTGTGGCTTCGGAGACCGTCAACCTGCCCCTTGGCATCACTATTGGTCGTGTATCCAAGCAGTGCAGCTCCCCAAGTTTTGAGGTAGCAGCAGTCTCGTGGCGTGCCGTGGAAGTTGCTTTGTCATCCAGTTGCGGCTTTGTTGGCAGCACGGCTATTCCTGCGAACCGATTTGCAATCATGGCAGTTCACCATCAATCTATGACTGGAGGTGACGCACTTGCTGTCAGTCTCCATTGGCATGCAATGAAAAGGGGGATGCGATGGGCAGGCTGCCAGCTTAGCGACCGTTGGATACGTCAGAATTTTTCCTGTCTGGCCAAAGATACGAGTGAACAAGCTAAGCTTCAAGCTCTTGACTTCGAAACGCGCCACCTGCTTGAATTGCCAGATTGGTGGCGATGCAAACCTGACCTGGAAACGTGTGCTTTCTGCGATGGCCAATGGTTCGACCAGCTGCTGGTCGCATACGAAAGCCTGCTGGGCTCTGCAGTACATTTGTTCATACCTGTCAAGGAAGTACACTCTCATTTGTGGTCGGTGTTGCAATGGACTCAAACGCCATTCGCACAGTTCAACGTGACCAGGAAAATGTGGAACCCACTCGCAAAAACCTGGCGTTTGCTTGAAGAAGAACATGTGGAACACTTTATTGCGGGATGGCCATTCAATCGTTCAAGCAGGCTGCATGTCATGCTTACGGACAGACCTTCGGAATCCTTGGTCATGTTTCGAAGAACCTTGAACTGGTCCTTGAGGGATGCTTTGTTCGTGACAGGCAGCTCTGTCGAGAAAGCTTTTGTCCAGGTCCCCAGCGATCCTCCCATTCTGTATGAGCATCTGGCTGTGGATCAGAAGATTTACAAAAAATTGCGCGCCGAGTTTGAGACAGAACTGCATGGGTTCAGGTCGAAGGAGACAGGCTTCGAACGTGAAGTATTAGCCCATGAGCGAATCATGGCAGCACTGCCAGGCGCTTGTGGCCAGCATGAAGCCCACACGCCAGATAGCTTGTTGGCACAGCTGTGCCGTGCACACGCCAGTGAAGTGGATGTGCACCGCTACAATCAGAAGTATCACTGCATCGCCAAGGCCTGACAGCTGACAAAACGTCTCCCAGGTGTTTTCCCCAGCAATGGGGTGGGGTTGACAATGTGCTTGAACGCCTATACTTCCTGAGATATTTTTATTGAGTCTGGGATGCCAAGGTATTGGGTTTTTGTTGAGTCTGGCTTGCCAAGAAAATATGATATAATACAAGTTTTTTGTGTATATATATATGCATATATATATATATATTTTTTTTTATTTTATACTTTCTTATTTTACATTACATATTAAATGATATTGTACATTATTAGTGAGTAGACATGAGTGCATGTGCATCCTTGTCAGTTCTCTGATGCCGTCAGTGCTGTTGTTTCCGAAGCCATGTTGCATGTTTGTACATACTTCATATGCCAAATGTTTTGGCTCAAGTGTGAGTTTTGCTTGTGCCTTTGCGCACGGTAGACCGTAGCAGTAGCTTTCCGGTTGCTGCCTAGCGGTCTGACCTTATACGGGCTCGCAAAAACAGCTTTAGGAGCTCGACTCGCGAAGCCGCAAAGCAGTTAGGGTGTCCGCGATTGCACTGGCTTGCAAGTCCGGTTATCCCGGTTTCACAATTGGGGGCTGTTCTGGGAAACTTGCTCGATGTCCCTCGCGGCCCGACGCGGCGCGAGCCCTTGCTCGTCCGCGGCGGCGGTCCGATCCTGGATCGACTGAGTTACACAGCGCGGTGCCCAGCGATGGCGGCACAGCCATCGACTTCGAAGGAGGTGGCTGGACCACCCTCCTGTCGGCCATCGAGGAAGGCCTTGCGCTGGCTCGTGAAACTGGCACAAGGCCCATTAGAGCTTTCGTCTTCCTCTGAGCAGGAGGCGGTGCTCTGGTGGAAGGTGATGTCTTTCCTGTACGACAAGGAGGAGGACGAGCTCGAGGATGGGAGGAGGAGGAAGAGGAAGCGCAAGCTCGTCATCGAAGAAACGCTGCCCCTGCGCGGACAAAGGCCTCTGTTATGGGGGGTAGCCTGGCGGTGGTTCCTATCCCGGCTACGAAGGCGACTGCGCGAGTCTTTCGGTCCGCCCTCCACGCGCCGCCAGGAACCTCCGAAAGGCTGCAAGGATGCGCGGCCCTGTTAGCCGGCGGTGCAGGTCTGGTGCTTGCGGACCAGCTGGCGCGGCGCTGAGGGCAGCTGATGACGCCGATGAAGCTGAGAAGATCCAGCCAAATACGACAAGGTTTGGAGACGTGGGCCAGACGTGGGCTCTCTCCTGTGCTTCCCGGGATGGCAGGGAAGGCGGGGCCCGCGATTCATGCGGGCGGCCCGGGAAGGCGAAGACAGCGTCGGCAAAGGCGGCCGGCGCCCTGCCAACTGCACGCGCAGCAGAGCGGAGAGTCACCGAAGTTGGCCGCGCTCGAGAAGGAGATCGATGCCCTGACGAGAGGCTCCGATGCGAGCAGACGGAAACCCTCAAGGAGGCTCTTACCCGTGGGCGCGGGTGCAAATCCATCACCGCGGTCAAGACCGATTTGACGTGGCGACCTTGACCGATGATAAATTGGACACGCGCGATGTCGTGCTCTTTTACGAAGTGTTTGAAGACGTGTGCGCGATGGTATTGTACGGGAATGTCTGTCCGTGGAAAGTTGTTAGCTCTCCACAGGCGATGCCGCGGCTCGCGCCTCAGGACGTGCACTGTTAACACCTGGCAGGTGGTATGGGAGTCGGGAGAGATACTCTCCGGCCATAGTCGGTGTACGACCGGATCAATACCAAATATCTGATGCTTGGTAAGTCCCAGCAGGAGCGAGAAGTCAGGGTGGGCGGCGAGCACGTCACTCTGCAGAAGGGTAAGCTCGTAGGTCGCCAACTCGAGCCTCTCTTTGAGGCCTCGATTGCGGACCTCGAGGCGGTCGGTTTGTCCAAGACGCCTCGTTAGCTCGTCAAACGAAGATGCCGGGGCACTTGCACCGCAAAGTCGTTTTTAGCTGGAGCAGCGCGCTGCGGCGCGGCCGGCGAACCCATTCGGTGTATACCGCTTCCAGCTCGATAAGTGCGAACCCTACGGTCGTTAACAAGTAGACCCAGAAGATTAAGCAGCAAATCTTTACGGGCAGCCAGAAAGGCGCATAAAAAAGAACAGATAAAAAGATTTACATATCTTGCCGGGATTATGACAATTGCTCGAGCGAGATACGTACTTTTATAGTTAGATTAAACTCTTGCCCTCGCAGGGCCTAATATTAGAGGATTGCGGCCAAAGGCGTTTCTAAGCTTGTTTGGCCGTTGTTGCCAAGAACGGGGGCTAACTGTGACACGGTCTACAATTTCACAGTCTCCGGAGTTAATTGGAGTGTTCTGGCTTAGTATCTAAGTGTCGGTAGTTTAGGCGTCTTGACGGGCGTTTTTATGATCTATGGAAATATTGGTATTTCGTTGATAATAATTAGGAGGATACTAATAAGAAGATCGAATATATATATATATAATCTACTCCGTTTTGATGGAATTAAGTCATTGAACTTGGTTATATGAAGATTTTTATAGAGAGATTTATCTCTTATGATAAGTTTTGTGAGAAAAAAAGAATTAAAGTTAATTAACGGCAAAGAAAAAAATAAAAGAGATGATTTAGATATTACTAAATTACAAATAATTCATAATTCAAAAATAATGCTTTTGCATGAACCCCACCCCATAAAATAAGGCCCCTAAGGGTGTCGGAAAGCTTCGTAAGGCCTATAAATTTATATATGTATGGTATTACTATAAAGCACGGCCTTGGCTAGGACCTCGTAATCCGAATTGTCAAAATTTTCTGGGCACTACACTGGATCGATTGAGCCGAATATTTCACGATATTCCAGAACCCTTCCGATTGTTGCTTTTTCGAACGGGCAATGTGGTCTCTTTCCTTGCTCAAGAATTGCTTATGTCTCATCTTCAAGATGGAACGATTTTTAAGAATAATAGTTCGTATTATTTCGGGGTGCGAATTTTTAGCGTAATGGAGCTCGACCGAAGGCACATTTCTATTATATAACGCGATTGCTTGGCTGGACAGTAGACGAAAAAAACAACGCTCTATCTAGCTCTGTTTTCTCCATCTCTATTTCTATATGTCAACTACAATTGTACACAGGATTTATCATTAATCACTATGAAATCATTACAATATCCCCGCCTAAGAGAAATCAGGGCCAGGTTGCAGTCTTGAAAGCAGGAGATCCGGAAATTTTGGGCAACTCCGAGATGTTGCCGTATGATGCTGAAGCTGTTGGCTGTGCAGCTGTCCAATATATTTCTCACGACTTTTTTCCTAGGTTTTGTGGATTTTGACGATATCGATCTCCTCTGTCGCCGCCTGGGGTTCAGCCTACAAAGCTTGGGTATAAATCTTGTCCTTAGGCTGTCTGTTCGCTTGGGACTGCACCTCACAGTTCTGAGCATCTTGATGATTCTGATATCTGGATAGCAATTTCTCCAAAGAACAACTCGACGCGGGTTGTATTTGTTTTGTAGTTCAAGATATCTTCGATTTGTATTCCTGGACACGAAACCCGCATCACGATTCCTACCCATTCAATAGAATTGATGGGCTGAGTCATCTGCGCCCGGAAGTTTTGTCGGACGCATTGGCTCATTAACGTATCGGTGCCATCAGCATGTAATTATTTCATAAATAGTCGGCATCGTGGTCATGAAATCAATCGAAAATTTTTGCCATGGATTCGTGCCATGGGTGCTGAGGCAGGGCCTGCCGAAATATCGTTCACGCAAATTTCAACCTCAAACCTCGTGCTGAACCGTCTCCAAACAAAAACGAGCCATTGTAATGATACTTTCATTCTAATGAAAGTTTGTGGTCAGCATATTTTTGGCAATCGAACAAATTTTGGAATTGTCCGTATGGTCCCTTCATAAAGGAGTCAATATCGTACCGCCAGTGCTGTGGGGGAGATATGGCCAAGCTTCCCATATCGGGATTCTTGAGCCACTGTCTTGCCAATTCCAAGCAAATGTCGGCAAGATCATCGTTGGCCTCCCCGTGGGGCTCTCTGCCACCAATGGTTGTAAAGCTTTTTTGGCTAGTTCAGCTAATTCAAGTTCTGCATCTGGGGTTCAGCCTCGAGGAGAATATCTATTATGAATGCTTCGTCATAAATATAATGAATTTCGCGAAGGCAAAAGGCCTGCCAGACTTCCAAAGTCCCGCAGCCGGAGTCGCTCTCCGTCTTCTGCAGCTGGCGCATTGGCATTGTACAATAAGGATTGAAAGCGGGATTCTTTCGAGACCAAGTTGGGAGCAACAATATTTTTTTTCGCTCTTCGTTAGCCTTGCAGGCAAAGACCCTATAGCTCAAGTCTTTGGGCCCTTATACAAGTTGGCACAAAGCTCGCCTGCAGCCTGGCTAGCCCTTCCCCTGAGCCTGCCTGGCTGGTCTGGTACTGAAAAGCCCAGAAGTACCTGATTTTTGAAGTGCTGCAGACTGAAAATATCAAGGACCAAGTAGGAAACCCTCGAGCTCCGTTTTTGTATTTGCCTAGTAGCTCAAATATCCGATATTGCTGTTTCCTAGTAACTCCGATTTTGCTTCATCCTGGGAACTCAAATTTTGTTTCTTCTCGGAATGTTGCTGTCTCTGTCTCTGTTGCTATCTCTGTCTTTGTCTCTGTCTTTCTCTGTCTCTGTTGCAATATCTTTCTATTTCTCTCAGTCTCTCTCTTTCTCTCTATGTCCGTATTTCCGGACTCGCCGCGTACAGCACGGCTGGCCCAGGACATTCAGGATCTTGCTGAAGACTCCATAGAGTATTCTGTGTAGATTCATTTATGTATTGACATATTTGTACTGCGCCTGTAGAATTTGTGTGGCTTGGTAAACGCTCTCGAGCGTCGCATCGCAGAGCTCGAAGGCATTCCTGAGGTCACAGATGCACAGAGCTGCTAATTTCTCGAAGAGCTAGATTAGCTTTTTCGTTCAATTGCCATGCCTCGCCAAGACGCCGCAAAGCGCCCGCGCACTGCAGAGGAGCCTTCCCACCACGCCCTGGTGGAGGCGAGACTTTGCTACACTTATATCGTATTTTCTATTTTTCTTGCACTGTATGTTCGCCCAATATGATGTCTATTTTTCATTTGGCTCGTATCGCCGGCTTTATTCAAGGGGCTCCAGGACACTATATCGCTCAACGATTTTCCGATGGAGATTAGCCCGGGGGTTTATTGCCTCGGGCCCCGCTCTGCACTGGACCAGTCACCGCACCGCCAGCACCGCGCAAGCCAGCTGGCCGAGCTGCTCAGCACTCTTCGGGTAGAACGTATGAAGTTTCTGAAGCGCATGGTCGTGCACTGGCATAGCACAGTGCTCTGGGATGTGTATTTGAGGGAGATGGCCAGATCTTCTCGCGCCGCACCGCTGGCTTACGAGCCGGAGGCACCGCCCCGTATTGATTTTCTTCAAGTCCTTCGGGACCTGCGCACATTGTACCGCGCAGTTCTTTCCCTGGAATATGCTGATATCCGGGCTTTGCGCGGCGCCTCCTGCACAATATTGGCGAGAACAAGCACAGCATAGAGGCGGACCAACTATATCGTGCTCGAAGGCCGCCCCGCCTTGTTCTGGCGAAAAGGGATGGAACTCCTTATAACTATCTATATTGTACAGATGAGAACAACCCGCGCAGCATTGTTGACTTTCTCTAGCAACGCACCGCCATAAGAAATATGTACGCCGATTTGTTATTTTTCTTGCGCTAGCCACTGGCTTTTTCGGGCTACCTAATGCCTCGCAGGCTGCATCGTTTCTCATTGCACCGCCGTGCTCTTACTTATCAGCTCTTTCTCTGCCTGGGTGCATCGCCTTGCTCTCAGATCATCGTCTCGGCTCTGCCCCGCACGGTCTGAAGCCTACTTCTCGCCGCCTCGATGTGCTTTGGATTCGTTGTCCATTCTGGAGATCTGATGCAGCACTGCATTGCCGGCCCATACGACCAGGCCGGGGCCCAGATTGCGCCTTTCTTGGGCACCTCAGGTCGTCTCTTTGCTTCACCTTGGTATTCTAAGGTGAAACCTGGGCGCTCGCAGCCCTGCACTGCACCGCGGCTGTGCTTTTTAGGTTGCTTTGGTTGTGTTTTTTGCACCGCCTTGAAGGTACCTTGGCTTCTTCGTGGACATCGTCTTCATAGGACTCTTTCGTTGGGTTTCCTGCACTGCTCCGAGACTATTTGCATACGTGCCCGCATTGCACTGTCAGCCACGTTCTTCTTGCATGTCGGTTTCTTCTCGTAGTGAGCCTTTCTACTTCAGCTTTCGTATTCGCATTTTCGTGATCTGCACTGCCTCGCACAGCCTCGCTAGGCAGCATGTCAAGCCTTGCAACCGTATTGCAATGCCTTCTGTGAGACAGCTAACACTGATCCAGGACGACATCCGCGCTGCTATGCTGGGGGTGGATTCCAGCGGCACCGCACCGACTTCTTCGAGTAATGCACCGCCAACGCCAGCTCCTGATAAAGCTTTCCTTAAAGCCTTAAAGGCCCGCTCTGCGGCCCTAGAAGCCTCACCCGTCCAGTAGCCTGCGCCCAACGCCTACCCCAGCACAGCAGGTCGAGGAGGATAACGCCGATTATGCACCGCATCGCCTTGACTCCCGCGACTACAGTGACGACTGGGATCGAGGTGCATCTAGCACTGCACCACCTGTACATCAAGCTCCACCTCAAGCACCGCGCCGCAACGCAAGGCCCAGCTTCCCCTTCGCACGGCCATCGTACGATGAGTACGATCGGCGCCGCGCTGAAGCCGAACGTGATTGGGGCAATGCCGACTTCGACGAGCCAGATATCTATTGGCAGCACCGCCCATGCCCAGCATCCTGGACAGACCGCCTTTGCACCGCACCGCGTGCACGGGAGGATGCCTTCTGCTCCTCGTCTTCCTTCTCGTCTGCGAACGATCTCTACTTCTCGACCGTTTGCGGCGGTCTCTCCTCGACCGGCGACTTCTGCTGCCGCTGCTGCGGCCCATATTTTCGAACTTATTTCAAATCTTAAATCTGAAGGCCTTGAGAAGTTACGCGTGCAGGTGGGTTGCACAAGGGCCTTGAGAAGTCCTATCTGTAAGTAGTTGTTTGTGCCCAGTCGAAATACCCGTAAGTAGCTGCTTGTGCCAAGTCGAAGTCATATGTGTAGGTGTAAGTAGCTGCTTGTGCCTAGTCGAAGTCATACGTGTGGGTGGGTTGACCAGGGGCCTTGAGAAGTTTTGCTTGTAAGTAGTTGCGTGTGCCCAGTCCAGGCTAGCCCTTAACTTGGATTTAAAGGCTTGTTGTTGGGCCAAAGAAAGAACGACCGTCAGATTCAGAGCCGGCTCAAGCAAGCTTCAAAGAAGGGCAGTGCGAGCTGAGCAACAGACCCAACGAGACCGCGAAGATCACGAAGTAGTTCCTACACACATCGATACTCAAGGCTCCCCAAGCCCTAAACCCCAATACCCAATCCTGCCCTGTGATGAGGCGGTCCGCCGATGCCAATGCCGAGTACCTGTGGTTAAGGTCGGCGGAACGAGCCGCCAGCGGCAAGGGGTGCCGCTTGGGTTCTACGGGGGCGGAACAGCCCGCCAGCGGCAAGGGATGCCGCTTCTTGGGGTTTAGGGTTGTAAGGAGCCCTTGGTTTTGGGATTTAAGGCTTGAGGTTTAGAGTTGCAGCAGGTTTGAGAGTCTCGGGTTTAAGGGTTTAGTGCTCGGGTTCCGATAGGTTCTTTCTTACATCTCTTCTGAATCGATATGATGGGTCTAATAGAAGGCTCTTCTCGACTGAACCAGCACGATGCACGGCAACATGGCTTTGTCGCACGCCGCTGCCTTTTCGACACGGAAGATCGGCAAGTGGAGGATGGGGGAGCACTCGTCCAATTCACTGAGTCTCGACCACAAGCCTGATCCACCAGCTAAGGAGGTAGTTTAAGGAGGCGACTTCTCCCTACGGGTCTCGCTTTGTTGTGCCCATGCATGATGCGGCGGGTCGGTCTTCTGACATCGCAGGCCATCCATTGAAAACAGGGTGACCTGCTCCAGTATGGACATAATTCAGATATGCTCACAGGCCACAAATTATAGATTAGAGTTGTAACCATACTGCAAATCTTTCTATTTTTAGTCAAGGCACATATTGTGGACCAACAACGGCTCATAATATACCAGAACCGTTGACTGACAACTTGACAAGTACCAACACCTGTTTTCATGCATATCCAGACTCTCGGTTACTTGTCGGAGGACTCCCATATAGCACCGGGCAGCCCTTTTAATAAAGCTTTAATAAGGTCGTAATAAGGCTTTAATTTCCTCTAATATGGCTTTAACAAGGCTTTAATAAATTTTCATATGATTTTAGAAGATTTTGATATGATTTTAATGATGCCCTTAATATAATGTATGCTTCTAGAAGTTTTATAATGGTATTAATAAGAGTTTAATAAGGCTTTCATAAAGCCTTAATAAAGCGTTCATAAAGATTGAATATAGGTGTAATAAGGTTTTCAAAAATTTTAATAAGGATTTAATAGGAAGCCTTAATATAGGATTAGTAAAATATTATTATCAAGTCTTAAAATGATTTTAATAAGATTTCAATAAAGCTTGAATAAGATTTGAATATGAAAAAAATTTGATATAATTTTAAGAAAATTTTAGTAAGACGTTAATAAGACATTGAAAAGGCTTCTCTAAGATTTTTATAATTTTAATATAATCTTGATAAGATTTTAATAAGAATATAATATGGCTTTAATAATGATTTAATATGAGATTTTAGTAAGGTTTTAGTAATGTTTCAACAAGATCGGATTGAGATTTTGTCAAAATTTTCCTAATATTTTCTTAATTTATGAAAGTTTAGCAAGGTTTTTAAATAAGATCTGAATAAGATATTAATAAAATTAAAATATTTTCATATATTTTAATAAGGCTCTAATAAAATCTTTAATAAGATTTAATAAAATTGAATAACGACCGCAATAAAATATTAATAAACTCTTAACAAGGCCTTAATGAGATTTCAATAAGGCCTTAATAAGGCCTTCATATAATCTTAATATAATTATAAGGCTTTACTATAGCCTTGATAACACCTTAATGAGGCTTTAATACGACCTGAATAAAGTCTTCATAAGGCCTTAATAAGGCCTTATATATTCTCCCTATCTCTTTCGCCCTCCCCTTCGAAACCTTCAAAACCTTCGAAGATTTCTATATTTAGGACGAGACTCTCTGCGTCTTTCCCCTCGAAGCCTTTGAAAGCTCCTTCGTCCTCATCTTCGAAGCTTTCATCGTCTCCTTCGAAGATTTCCTCCCTGTAGCGCGCCCCCTCCCCCCCGCCCCCCTTCCACCCTTCAATCTCCAAGGCTTCGAAGCCTCCTTCGCCGAAGGATCGCGGGATCCAGCCACGGCGAGCGCGTACAGGTGCCCATGGCCTAACGTGACCTGCTATTCCAGGAGAAGCTTTCGGAGAACTTGCGCTTCAAGAAGCTGGAAGAGTTGTGCCAGCCAGGAAAGGGCGCTTTCGAAAGGCTTGCGGACGAGCGAGCTGTCGTGAACCAACCAGCATTTACGAGTGCCTTCGCTAATTTTTGTGCGACCTTGTTCCGGATCCGGCTGTCAGTCAGAAGAAAAGCAAGAAGGGAGTAGTAACTACGACAGGCGCAGAGATCTAAGTCCAGATATTGCTGGAGCTGGCGCTATATGAGATAGACGAGAATTCATTGCCGGAAGAAATCTTACGAGATTTAGAAATCCTGGTCGATATCTTTGATAATAAAAGAAAGAATCATGTTGCAGTGCATGCCCAGCAGTAGAAAGAATTTATTCTTCGTTGTTATACAGATCTTTGTATCCGTGGCGGGTCTGCTTCAGATTTCCATGGGGATGAGGATTTAATAGAACAGATCTTCTCGAAAAACTACTAGAAGATTACTTCTGTGAGTAACATCATTGCAAATTGTGGCGTAGCAGAGCAATATTACAAAGATATATTGCTACAAACCTGCGCAAAGCTTGAGGAGGCAAACAGCAAAATTGGGCTCTGACATGAATTGCTGCCTGCCATATTGGGTTTGCCCAAGACGGCACAGAAACATGAGGACAATGGATTGGATCCGGGGAGGCGAAGCACCGAATCCAATCAGACCCGGAAATAGTTGTAGCAATTCAGACTAATAAGGAAATCTTGGAAAATAGATTCAATACGAATAAGATTGAGCAAATAAGACCTCAGGTCTACTAGGGCGCCGTGACGGAGCTCCGGCTGTCAGCCATGGAACTGCTGAGGCTTGCCAAGAGCGCCGCAAGCTGAAAGTGGAGCAAGCTGCCAGCAGCTTGCGAAAGCTCGGATATCACTTCTTGCAGTGCTACGCACTATGAAATACGCCAATATTCGCTAGGTCTTGCGTCGATTTTGTCTCCGCCGAGCTTGCCACTTTGGGAGACATTGACTCCCGTTGCTAACGAGAATAATCTAGCGGTCCGATTAATAGACCCCTCCCCCCCTCCCCCTCCAATCAAAATATTTTGGCTTGAATAATCTAGGATCCGTGACCTCTTGCTACAAAGTTTGGTAGATTGGAAGCTCTTGGATTGGTTTGGGATCTGGGTGGCTTTGAAGGAATTGGAGGTGATTTGGGCGGAAAGGATACAAATCTCCGCGGATATCCGGATCGTTGCCGAGATATTCAAAAATTCGAAAGTCATGCAATAGTATGGTAATAATATAATAAGAATATAGTAATAATATAATAGTCGTTCAGTAGTAAAAATAATATATTAATAGTATAGTAGTAATTCAATGCGAAAATATAAAGATATCTAGATTTATATAGTCGGATTTGGAGATGACTAAAATAATCATCACTATTGGTGCAGTGGTCTTGTGGAATTCGACTCGCGCGTTGCCTATATACTGCGGCTGCAGAACCCATCGAATATAGATCTGTTTCATATAAGATACGGCTATATATCGTTCTCAGATTTTCTTCTTTAAAGAGAATAGATATCGCCTTAAAGAAATAATCCGGGTCGAAGAAGATAAGAATATTCCTAGATCTTAATTCGAAGTAAACCTACCTTCAAACCTTATCTCGACGAGAAATCTCGTCTTCCTATTTATCATTCATCAATAAATTAATAAATCGCAATCATCAAAATTCCGAATCAACGTCGCCAAAGCACAAATACGGTTTTAAGAAAGCTACGGAACCCGAACAAGAGCTTTTCTATGAATATCTTTATATCCAAAATCTAGAGATATTCTCCAATTTTACTAAACTAATGCCCTCATATAATTAATGTATTCTATTCTCTTTTATTCTCTTTCTTCTAATCATATAAATATTTTGAATATAAATCTATTAAGAACTTCTTTCTAATATAGAATAAATATATTTTTCTAAATAACTAATTCCTTTTCAATCTATTGGAAAAAATATTTATAAAAACAGAAATAATTTTTTTCAAATTCTATAATATATATATATATCGATCTAAATAAGAGAGAATGGAGAGAACATTATATAATTTAAGAATAAGTCTTAATTATTACATATTAAATTAGATTATTCCCAATTAAATTATCCATATTATTTTTCAAAAATACAATAATCATAGAATTTTGATATAAATCATAAGAATTTTGCTTTCTAAGAAATCCGAATTATTAAATAAAAAATATTTAATATGAAAGAATTCCTACGCACAAATCAAAATAAATATTAAGTATATTTAATAATTATATTTCCTAATCTATCATCAAATATATAAGAAATTAAATCAATAGATATTAAAAAAATATAAACTAGAAGACATATAGCCCGAAAGCTTCATTTGCGAAGAGTTTAGCGCTATAACTATTATTGCGATATGGCATATTAAATCGATAAAAATATTACATCGATAGATCAGGTACCCAGCGTTATACTTCGAATAAAGTGCAACCTACCGAGTGCATAGATATAATATAGAATGAAATATATCGAGTGAAGTACATCGAATCATAT
>CAJNJA010086774.1:0-20273 GCA_905231915.1 Symbiodinium necroappetens
GGGTTCACACAGAGGGACCCCCCCACAATGGTAACTTTGAGGGGTGGGGGTCAATGGCAAGCAGATTAGAGGGAATCCGAATAGGAACCTCTGACCGCTTCGGCCGGGGCCGAGGCGAATAATTAGAATCGGGTTTTTGGGGTTACTTTAAAGGGTTCCTTTAAGGGTTCCATAAGGGCTACTATAAGGGCTTAGGGTTTAGCGGCCTTAATATTCAGAAGAGGGCTTTGGGGTCACTATACTATATTTTATATCAAGGAACCCCCAAAAAACCTATTCTAATTATCAAGGTCCCTACATTACATCCCGAAGCCGGTTGAAAGCTCGCGGGTTGAAGGTTCAGGGTCGTTCCTTTCAGACCTTGTAAGGGTTGCTTTAAAGGTTGTTTTAAGGGGGACTGAAAGGGGTTACCTACGGGTTTCGGGCTCTTGTAAGGGATGCTATGAGGGCTAGATTAAGGGAAAGTAGACGCCTGTCCCCAAAACCCTCAAAAAGCTTGCGAGCGCTTCTACTGTGCTACACCGCTCTCCCACCCCATGGGGATTTCTTGGCAAACGTTATTCACTTAAGCACTCGGGGGGCCACGGCCGCATGCCGAGTGCCGAAACCTGGAGCAGCTCATCGCCAAGGCTTTATGCGCGTGTTGTCGTAGTGAACGAGACATGCAACAGCAGGGTCTTCCACGCCGGTGGTTGATAGACGGCTGCCCCCAACACTCCCAGAGTTCCTTCCAGCGCGACCGGTCGCCTCCAAAAAACTGAGTACCATTTACTATGCCCGTTCCAGTACACCATGCCTCAAATCCACAGTCAGCCTGTCAGTCGACGATCTTAACCTTAAGCCCTAAACCCTCAACCCTACACCCTCAACCCTAAACCCTAAATCCTAAATCATAAATCCTAAACCCTAAACCCCCTAAGCCCCAAAGCTAGATCCTTTCTAGGGTTGATGGTATAAATCCGGCATTTAGGGTTTAGGGCTTAGGGTTTAGGGTTTAGGGCTTGGAGTTTAGGGTTTAGGGTTTACCCATAATAAGGAATAGGTCATAATTCCTATAGTGTAGGGTCCTTAAGGTAGTGCAGGATTTATATCATCAACCGTAGGGAACGCGTTCCGTTCCCGGACGATGCCCTTGTGGGATTTAATTTGAAGCTACCATGATAGGGATCTATAGTAAATAATACGGTTTCCTTTTTATGGCAACTTAGAATTCAATCCCAGTAAGCCCACTACAAAGCGCCAGGCTTTATGAGAAGAAAGGACTGGACCCGAAGAAGATCATCGGCCGTGGTCTAAGTTGCAAGGGGCTTGGGGATTCTGCTGTATCCCGACGGTGTGGCAGGTTGTCATAGGGCTTCTGAAATAGGTTTACAAGAACTTGTACAGAATTTAGGGTTTCGGGCTTAGCGTGCAACCCTAAACTCAAGTGCTAAGCTTTGAAGGATCTAAAACCTCAGCACGTCGAGTTGTAAGATCAGTTGTAAGTACACTCCCCATTCAACCCATGTCAAGTATTCCCAGCGATACGCAACTATGTATCGCTCCTAATGAACCCCTAAAACCGCTCGACTCCCTGAGTAGGAACCAATACCAGCCTCCACTTTAGCTTCAAAGTGTCCAGTTTTTGTGGTTGCACGGGGTTCAGGCTGGGGGCTTTTGCTTTCAGCGTTGCAATGGCAGTTTCAGAACCCCTTGTTCGGAGGGCGCACCAAATAAAGGTAGGGTTTAGGGTTTAGATACCCTAATATCAAGAAATCACTACTTAGGCAAGGTTGGGGGTGCAGGGATTCGGGTGTGTTCGCGCAGCTCTCACTGGGGTTGCGCCTTCAACCCTAGACCGTAAGAGTTACTCATGCTTCAACCCCAAATCCTCCACAAGTTTAGCAGATGCGCTGTCAGCGCTTCAAGTCTCAGCGTGCGCCCCAATCTTGTGTTGAAGGTGCCCTATGCCTAAACCCGATGCCGCACCCTCACCCTAAAGCCCTAAATCCTCTAACATCAGGCACTACCAAAAGGCAATAGCCTCTCTGAATAAGCACGGAGATCCAGCACGGCGATGAAGCAGGCGTTTTCCGATAAGATGGGGCCCAAATATAAAAGCCAACAATCCAGGGCCCTAATGGAATAGGGGTGTTGGGTATGTGATTACCATAGATCCATAAGGAGCCCTAATCCTAGGTAGTATCAATTAGGTAAGGGGACCCTTCTGAACCCTTTTTCTGGCTCTCTTAAAAGGGACCTAGTTGCGAGGGTCTATATCCCCAAGGGTCCCTCTAATCCTAAGTAGCACCTATAAGGAACAATACATTTCGTACCCATTCCGGTTTTGTATAGTACATAAATACAAATGTCCACCAAAGGGGTCTTGTGGCTTTATAGAGGTGCCCCATCAAGCTTCCAGGGATTCCATGAAACCAGAATCTCCTCAAGCAACCCCCTAGCGGGTTCCGAAACCATAAACCCTAAACTTCAAACCCCAAAAATTATAAACCCTAAACCCTATAAGCCCTAAGCCCTAAACCCTCTAAAAACCCTGAGCCCTAACAGTCTTCTTCGACAGAGTCCGGGGGAGCCGCCCTTCTTTCTCGTGGGTCTTCCCACGAAAGTCGTTCGCAATATCTGGCCTGACTTTTGGGGTATGTAGACCATAGACGATAGGGGTTCAGGGTTTTTGAGAAGAGTTTGCTTTAATTGCCCCCTAGAAAGCAACAAGTCGGGAATACAAACATAATTCGAATGGCTGAATGGCACCAAGGCGCGTTGTTCCTGCGCTACTCAGGCACTTAGGCGTGAGAGTGCGGAAGTTGCTGCGACTTGCCAAAAAACAAACTGGATAAAACTAACACAGTTTGCGACTTGAGGGTTCAGCGCCCAGGGATGCGTAAGAGTTCGAATTCATATATCGAATGTTTCCAAAATGCTTGTTTTGAAAGCCATTCTCCTGCTTGCAGACCAGCGCGTCGCTCAGAGTTTTTGTAGTATGTGTTTGTGGGTTGGTGTTTGTGTGCCGCAGATGATTCTTCCCATCCAAACCATGCCAATCAGGCATAATTACCCGTATTCCAGGCTGTTATTCTCGTCATTCCAGCTGAACATCAGGCACCGAGGTACCCCTATCCTACGGAGCTACTGGGAACCATGCTTGTTGTAAACGGGATACCATGGCTGTTGTCATATCGACAAGCACCCGCTGCAAGAGATGGGCTGGGTTTGTGCAGTGCTCGTTATATGCCATTCAAGAATACCACCCCAAAGCCGTCCAAAGCCTCGAACCTGAACCCTAAACCCTAAGCCCTAACTAAAGCCCTCAACCCGACCCTAAACCCTAAAAACCTAAACCCTAAACTCTAAATCCCTAAACCCTAAATCCCTAAACCCTAAATCCTAAAACCCTAAGCCCTAAGACGCTATAAACCCTAAGCCCGAAACCCGAAACTGCAGGAGCTTGGACTTGAAGAATTTTTTAAACCGCGAGCTTGGAACTTGAGAACCCTAAACCCCGCACCATGCACCCTTACGCCGTGATTTAAAGGAGCCTCAGATCCCACCCGGAACCCGAATGCTTCGGCCCCATGGTGTGGTTTTTTACGGAGGTGTGATTAGGTTTTAGGTCTTCGGAACCCTTTGTCATCATGGTGCAAGCCGTCTTCTTCACAGCCAACAGACGAGCACAGGAGCTAGATAAAGCTAGATTTTCCTAGATATTTCCTGCGTTCAGGAAACCCCGCTGCTTGATATCTCATTCAGCAACCAAGCTGCTAGACGTTTCCTTCATTCTCAGAATAAAGCATTATCTAGCATTTTCTAGCACTGCCGTCAGGCAGTGGCCGGAGTCTAGCATTATCTAGCATTGTCTAGCATTCTCTAGCATTATCTAGCGTTTTCTAGAAAAGGCCCAGCACTTTTGGGTTCTATTGTGTTCCGGAACAACCCTTTCATCCTTCTCAAAGCCAATCTCCGGCACATGAGCAAAGTAATTCTCTAGCTTTTTCGAGCTTTCTCTAGCTTTACCTAGCTTTGTCTAGCCGCCCTTGTCTGGCTAGATTTTTTCCTGTGGCTGTGAACCTGACGGCCGGGAAGCCACCACCAATGTATTCCCTTGATTAGGGTGTAGGGATTATTAGTATGGTCATTGTTTAGATAGTGTTGCTATTAATGCCGTCAATTGTTATACCTGTGGTACAGCGCTTAGGGTCGTCATAATTCGACAGGATTCAGGATTTAGGGTTTAGGGGTTTCAGGGTTCATGGTTTCGGTCCTCATTTAGGATTCGGACCTGCCTGCTTTGTACGCGTGCCTCTTCCTCTGCATCTCAGCAATATTGATAATGTAGGGTTTGAAGAAAATAGTATTAATCGTCCAACCTTGTGATCTGCAGAACTTGAAAGAATTATAAGGCAATGTGCCCACCAACTCCAAATCTGATCATTGAAGCCCCGTGCGCTACTTTGATAGCAGCCCTTATAGCAGTGCGAAAGGAACCTTCAAAGGAACCCAATTCTCGGTATGCAGGTCGCTGTCTCAGGGTCTTTAGTTTTGTTGATTCAGGTGTTTGGCGTTTTGGGTCTATTGCTGAGTATCAGTCAGTCTATACATCGCGAAGGAGCTTTCGAGAATGATAGGAGTTTCCAAGCGGCCGGAATGGGGATTTTGACTTCTAGAATCCTTGTTGCGAACCCCATCCATGTTTCCAAGCTTGGGATAGGTGTTGGTTTGGGTTTAGGGTTTGGGGTTTAGGGTGTCCCCTGAACGCTGGACTGCCTTGCCTGAAAGCTTAATGTCTGCTTGCAGATTGCAGGTGGCCCTAAAAACCTAAACCTTATACCCTGAACCGCAGCCGCGCCTCAAGCACTTCAAGTCCCTCTTGGTGAGAGTCTTGTCAAACTCGGTAGGTAGACTGCACCTCAAACCTAAAACTCGAGCCCCAAGACATAAACCATGTACCTTAAAGCCGCACACCAGAAGCTTAAGCTGTGCAAGGCCCACAGACCCTGCATCCAGTAGAACCCTGGGTAAGTCTTCAAGACCTGCAATCGCAATGTCGATGCTAGGTGTGACGACTCTGGATGTCGTTCGAGCCAACAAGCATCTTGACAAGGAGAAATCTTACTTCCTTGAACCGAAAAACTCCACCCTGAACGTTAAGCCCTGAAATCTCAATCTTACCGCCCAAACCTTAGGCCCTAAACACTAAATCCTCAATCCTACTATTACAACCCCGAAGTAGAAACCCAGCAACCTGACACCCTGGTGAGAATTTTGACAGTTCAAAGGGGTTTAGGGTTCAGAGAACAACAGGGCCGGTGTACTTCCAGGATGATGCGTTTATTCACGGGGTTGTGCAAACAACCCCAGATTAGTGCCAAAGCCCGCAACTTGAAACCTCTAAACCCTAAACCCTAAACCCTAACAACTTCAATACCCTCAATCCTGGATCCAGTCCTAAAGTCATCAGGGCCGATAGATTCTAGAGAACTGCCTCCGGCTAGGGGACGATGGCCCCAAACCAATGAGCACGTTTATCACGGTTTAGGGTTTAGGATTTGGGGTTTAGGGCTTTTCCCTAGCGTTCCCTATTTTTTGCACTGCTATAGCTTCCCCCAAAACCCTGCTCTAACTGTTACGACTGTTGCGACCTCTGTGCTGACCCCTAACCTCACGTTGGATAATGCCGATCGTTCGGAAGACTGATCGAAGTCTATTCGTAATGAAGGGGCCTTAGTAATTAGACCAGGGTTTAGGGGTTACTACAAGGAAGAGTCCCAGCGAACAACAAGGGTATTCACTCAGGCTTCCATGCTTCCAGATTCAATATTCAGTTAGACAATCAACCGGGTCTCCAAAATTGTAACTGTAGGAATCTTCTTGACATCCTATGGCCCGACATGGGGGTTTCCGAAAATAGGAGACCCTAACATAGTACCCCAAATAGTAGGATCCTTGTTCTAAGGACCCGCAATTTAAGGTACCCTTATGATGGGAAACTCCCACAGAACCCTCAAGGCTAAATAAGGGGGCTTAGCTTCGTTTAGGGTTTAGGCTTTAGGGGGCTCGCCTTTTTTGGGGGGTGGCTTTCTGAAACTCTCGGATCTCTCTACGGGGTTCTTGACTACTTGATGAAGCAGTTTTTCGTATTGAGGGGCCGTCTATAAACCCTAAACCCTAAGCGGGATTTTGAAGTCTTTGGGACGCGCCTTTGGGGCGCAGGAGCTTCGGGTTTGGGGCTTCGTCCCCAAGGTTTAGGGTCTAGGGCCCTTCTCGGCCAAGAAAAAGCATCGATATGGATTCCCTGCAGCGGTATACCTGAGACCTTCCCTGTAGCCAGTATAGAACTCCAACTTTTCAGGGACAACCATCAGCATATCATCACGTGGAACACCAAAGTGCAGCTTTTTTTTTTTTTTTTTGGGGGNNAAGTCCCGAAACCCTAAACCCTAAAGAATCCCAGAGCTATGAGTTGTCTTCGATGTTTGGCCAAGGTTCGTTTTCGAGGCCACCGGCGCTCCAGTCGACTCCATCAATGTGTCGGGAGCCCCCGGGGGGGGAGGCGGGGGGCTTTAAAAATGAGTTGTTCATTATTTAGCGTGTGAGATACCCTGCGTAGCCTGGTGGGCAAAGCTTTTTCTAAGGGTTTAGGGCTTTAGGGCTTTAGGGTTTTAGGGTTTTAGGGTTTAGGGTTTAGGGTTTATTGTTTAGGGTTCAGGGTTTAGGGTTCAGGGTTTGTAGTTGTTGCAGAGGCTACTGACACGGGTTCCATGCCTCTGCTGCATGAGTTGTGTGAGGTTTTCATAACCCTAAACCTTAAACCCTAAGCCCTAAACCCTGAGCCGTTACTTTGGGGTTTGGAGGATTGCGGCTTTAGGCCTTCAGGTCCTGAGTTGGGCTTGGCGGTCTTGAATGTCGGGTTTGAGGGTTTACGGTTTACTTACTGGCCCCAACCCCTAAACCCAAACCCTAAATCCTAAAACCCTAAACCCTAAACCCTAAAACCCGAAACCCTAAAACCCTAAACCCTAAACCCTAAAACCCGAAACCCTAATACCCTAAACCCTAAACACTGTTTCCGAAGTATGTGCCAGGGATTTTAGAGTTCGCTGGTGGGTCATCCCTAACCTCAAACCCCTGGGTTTAGGGTTTTTGGGTTTTAGGCTTTGGGGTTTAAGGTTTTAGGGTGTAGGGTTTAGGGCTCAGCGTTTAGGGTTTTAGGGTTTAGGGGTCGGTATATTCTAGCTCTTCAGGCTCCCCGATATCCTGCTACTGCTACCCTGCCACCTAGTACTAGTACTAGTACTAGTACTAGTACTAGTACTAGTACTAGTACTTCTACTACTACTACTGCTGCTGCTGCTGCTGCTGCTGCTGCTGCTGCCACTACTGCTACCACTACTGCTGCCACTACTGCTACCACTACTGCTGCCACTACTGCTGCCGCTACAACTACGACGACGACGACGTCCACTACTACTGCTACTTCTACTACTACGACTACTGCTACTGCTACTACGACGACGACGACGACCGACGACGACTGCGACTACGACTACGACCACGATCACAGCTACCTCAGGCACTTTGGAAGGTGTGAGGTTTTCTTCAGTTGCTTTTTCCGTGGCTTTCCCTACGGCACAAGAGATGTGTCATATGGTTTCGTCTTCTGCTTCAGCTTTCATGGATGAACCCGGAGCTCGGGTACGGTGTTTTCTGGGGGTTGTGGCTCTAGGCTTTGGGCGTTTAGTTTAGGATTTCAGACACGGCTTCAGGGTGCAGGGTGTATCTTCTGCTAACTCTTCAAGTCTTCAGGGGCACATGGGGGCGGCAACTAAGTCTTGAAACCCACTGTCTAGTCTTAGGGTGCGCTGAACATTGAGCCGAAAGCCCCCCGTAGACTCCGTGACCAAGTCGGGTAGTGTGAAATCACTACCATCCATGAGTTCCTGCACACATGGGCTTTTCGTCTAGCGCATCGCATCTATCCTTAAAGCCCAAATCCCTAAACCCTAAGCCCCAAAGCCCTCAACCCTAAACCCTAAGCCCCAAAGCCCTAAACCCTAAACTCTACGCCTCAAAACCCTAAGCCCTGAACCCTACGCCCCAAAACCCTAAGCCCTAAACCCCTAAACCCTACGCCCCAAAACCCTAAGCCCTGAACCCTACGCCCCAAAACCCTAAGCCCTATAAACCCCTAAACCCTATGCCCCAAAACCCTAAGCCCTGAACCCTACGCCCCAAAACCCTAAACCCCTAAACCCTACGCCAGAAAAAACCCTAAAGCCCTAAACCCTACGCCCCAAAGCCCTAAACCCCTAAACCCTACGCCAGAAAAACCCTAAACCCCTAAACCCTACGCCCCAAAGGCCTACGCCCCAAAGCCCAAAGCCCTAAAACCCCTGAAGTTGGAACCCTGAGGCCTCTTATTCCGACGGAAACCGGGAGGCCCCAAGCCCTAAGCCCCAAAGGCCTAAGCCCTAAACCTTTAATCCTGAGCCCCAAAGGCTTAAGCCCTAACGGGGCCCTAACCCCTAAACCCTAAGCCTTAAAGGCCTAAGCCCCAAACCCTAAGCCTTTAACCCTGAGGCCCGTCATCGGCGGTCACGCTGGGAAGTCGGTGCTCCCTGTCTTCTCGCAGGCACATCCGGACTTTGAGGGCTTAGGGTTAAGGCTTTAGGGCTTATAGGGTTTATAGGCTATTTATAGGGTGTATAGGCCATTTATAGGGTGTATAGGGTTTATAGGGTTTATATAAACTTATGGGGCTTATAGGGCTTTTTGCGTTTATAGGTTTTATAGGGTTTAGGCACTTACGGGCTTCTTTGGGGTCTGACTTTTGGGTTTTTGGGCTTAAAGTGTCCTTAAGGGTTTCTTTAAAGGTTCCCTAAGGGTCCAAGTACCTAATAGTCATATACACTTCTGAATACTAACCTACAAAACTACTCTCCGTAACTCAAGTACATGACTATTCGGTCCATTTGACCCTTGGGATCCTAAAAGGTATCCCCAAAAAGGAACTACAACGGAGACTGTAGCTAGGGCCCGGCTTAACGTTTCCTTAAGGGGTTTCTTTAAGGGTTCCTTTTTGGGGGCTCCTTGAAGGGATAGTTTCAGGGTGTCTTTGAGGCATACCTATAGTCTCCATTGTAGTTCCTCTTTGGGGTTACCTGTTGAGATCCTTAATATTGATTTGGTTAAACCAAACAAAGGAAGTACAATGGAGACCAGAGGTAAGCTCTCTTTTGGGCTTCAAGGTCTTAGGGTTCGCAGTGGCTTTGCTGTTCGGGCATCGGAGGTTAGTAGGGCCTCAAAGGTTTAGGGTCCAGGGGTTATGAGGGGTTAGGGGTTAGGTTTAGGGTTTAGGGTTTAGGTTGAGACGGTGTTTTTTGGGGGCCCCTTGTAGAGTTATAGAACAGCTAGACACGGTCTGGTGCTTCTGGGTCAACATCTCTCGTCGAAGCCCAACGCCCGCTGCACAATCGCGACAAAACAAAACAGCTTCGTGAAAGCACTGACAAGTGTTGTTTTGTACAGAGCCTATAAGAGCCTCTACCTTGTAGGATTCTAAATATAAACCAGAAGAAGGAACTACTTAGGAGCCTATGGGTACTGTTAAGAAAGTTGCAGGGACCCCAAACCCCTAAAAACCCAAAACCCTTAGTCTCTAAACCCTCAACCCTAAGCCACAGAAGCTCGATGCCACCAACCCCAAAGCAGAACCCTCATAGGACCCCTTTCCTACACGATGACACGCGAGGGGAGAACTCCCATGAAACGCGTGCAAAAGCCTCATAAGGTACCCTTTTCAGACACCTTCTTTAGTTGCCTTAAACCCTAAGTTGCATTTAAAACAGCCCTAAACCCTAAATTGCATTCACAAAGCCTGAAACCCTGAACCCTCAAAAAAAAAGCCGTAAACCTTAAGCCCTAAACCCCAAACCGTCCCCCAAGCCGTCCCCAGAGCGCTTTTCAGAATCTTTTCCCCTTTGGGAAGGCCTAAACCCTAAACCCTAAACTCCCTCCCCCCCCCTCCCTCTTTTCTCTTTGCGAAGGAGAAGGCCTCTGCAGGCCTGCCACTGGACAAGCGTAAGCTGCTGGACGTCCGGCTTCAGGAAGCAGGCGCAACTATAAACGCCATAAAAGCTCTATAAACCCCATAACTCCTTGTAAATAGCCTATAAACCCTAGAAACCCTATAAACCCTAAGAGCCCCATAAACCCTGTAAATAGCCTATAAACCCTATAAGCCCTAAGCCCTATAGACCCTATAAATAGCCTATACACCCTACAACCCCTAAGCCCTATAAGCCCTAAATCCTAAACTGTATAAACCCTATAAGCCTTATAATCCCAAAAAACCCTATAAATCCTATAAGCCCTATAAACCCTATAAACCCAAAAACCCTATAAACCCTAAAAATGGCCTACAAACCCTATAAGCCCTAAACCCTATAAACCCTATAAGCCCTACAAATAGCCTATGTAGGGTTTAGGGCTGAGGGTTTAGCGTTTAGGGCTATGGGAGTGGATGGCAAACATCCCCCTGGGCTCCTGGCCCACAGCCGGAAGAAGTCTGCCACACAGGCCCAAGGTTTCGCATGTTTCCGCTTACACAGGCCAAACCCTAAACCCTAAACTCCAAACCCTAAACCCTAAATCTTAAAAGAAGCAACACTAAAAAACCCTTAAAGAGCAACCTCAGGTTGGAGGTAAGCCCAAAAAGCCCCCTGCAAGGTGCCGAGGTCGTGCGCGCGAAGAGCGGAAAGGGCAGTGCTACGCTTTCCCTTGGCCGCTTGGACGAGTTAGTCTAGGGTTTAGGGTTTAGGGCCATTGAACCCTAAACCTTAAACCGGAAAACCCCTCACTCTGAAACCTAGAAACCCGTTCAGCCTTAAAGCTCCAAAGTCCTAAGCGTGCTCAGCCCTCCCCTACATGTTTGTCATAGCCTTAACCCCAGGCAAGCAGAGTCTTGACGATTTTCGGGTTCGCGCTTGTCCCCTAAACCCTAAACCTTAAACCAGGCTCGGGCCTCTGTCTAGTTTAGGAGTTTGGGTGTTAGCATGGTTTAGGATTTTACGGAGTTTCGGTGTTTTTTCAGCATGAATTAAGGACTTTGTAGGGCTGCAGGGTTTAGGGTCTTGTCGAGTTCAGGGATTTATTCAGGAGTAGGGTTTAGGGAACCTTTTCGCACCAGAACGAGGACAAAATCGAGCAGTTAAATCCCCCTAGGATTAGGGTTGAGGGTTTGCCAGTCGACCTATGTTGCATGGGGGAGGGAAGAACAGATTATCATCACAGTTGGATTTATTATTGTTAGCAGCAGTTCTCTTCATGAGGCAGTACCACGATGACGACCATTGTCATTAAGCAGCCACCACTGCAACCAGTGTAGTACCGTACTGGAACTGACGACGGCAGCCATAAGAAAGCTCATGAGCGGTTGCAAGTAGGACCGGAAGCACCCCAAGTGGGGTAGACTTGACGTATAGTCGTAGGTACGACGTCTCCCGGTCCGATAATTTTCGATTCACAGACTGCTAAGAAATTCTCAAAGTGCCAAACAATGTCGATATTCTCACTTCAGCACCCTAAGTTAAACCCTAAACCCGAGTTCCTATCCCCTAAACCCCGAACCTCGAATCCATGGCAACCTTAAACCCTAAGTACCGCTATGGAAACCAAATCAAAACCCTAAACCCACCTACTTACCCTA
This sequence comes from Symbiodinium necroappetens, assembly GCA_905231915.1. Taxonomy (NCBI): domain Eukaryota; class Dinophyceae; order Suessiales; family Symbiodiniaceae; genus Symbiodinium; species Symbiodinium necroappetens. The sequence continues at coordinate 11,702 of CAJNJA010086774.1, forward strand.
CGAGTAAGAAGAAACCATGAGGCCTTGACGCCCCTAAACCTTAAACCCCAAAAGCCCCAAAACCCTAAACCACAAACCCCTAAACCCTAACCCCCAAAACCCTAAACCCTAAACCCCAAACCCTTACAAGACTTTGCCCACCAGGCTACGCAGGGTATCTCCTCGGCAGCGCGGTGCTAAATGGTCTGGCAGGCAGGGTTAGCGTTTAGGATTTTAGAGGTTTAGGGTTCAGCATTTGACAGGTCTTGGATTCAAACTGTTCTGAAGTCCTTGTGATAAGGACTCTAGGATAGAGCTTGCAGTTTGGATACTTGAAACCCTAAACCCTAAGCCCTAAACCCTAAACCCTAGACACTAAGCTTTACAGTTTAGGGTCTCGAGCATGAAGATGCTGATTTCGGGTATTACGGTGCCAGGCTTATGCTGTGTTTCTAAGCGGCTGTTAAGGTGTTTAGGGTTTAGGGTTTAGGGGTTTAGGGTTTAGGGTGTTTCTGATACAACTGGGTTCCGGTGCGTTCACTGTGGAACCACTCGGAGAGACTTTTCCCATCAAGCGGCTTTGCATAGCCTTGTTTCCGGGCGTTTCGCAAGTGTTTGTCTGTCAGCACAGTTCAATGGACTCTAAGGGCTCTATGCTATTGTTCAAACATTCTAATGTAAGGACCTGTTAGTTATTCAAAGGGACCTGAAACATGTAGATACTCAAAGGATCACAGGGATGGAGACAAGACTTAACCCCAACATAGATTGCGGTGTTTCTGAATACACTCGTAGCTGCCCATGAACCTCCAAGCACTCCTCCCTCCAATGAGCAAAACCGCGCAATCAGTGTGAATATATATATATATACACATACATACATACATACATACATACATACATACATACAATATTTTGGCTGGGCGCCGAGTATATCGAGCTCAGACTGTTCAGGGTTCAGGGCTCAGGATTTAGGCCGCAGGGTTCAGGGTTTAGGGCTACTGTAGTTAGGGTTCTGCAAGAAGGATCCTGAAAAGGTTGAAGAGTTGCTTATTTGATAGTGTTTGGGTTCTCGCTCTGTGTCTCTGCTCCAGGCAAGCGATCGACCGTGTCTTGGTAGCAGTATGGTGTGGAGCTTGGGCAGTACCTGGCTGCATCAATTCTTCATCGTAGGCCACGAACTGTGACTCATGCGAAGTCCTTGCTCAACAGTAGGTCATAATAGCGGAAAGCGATCCCTGGAAGAAAGCCTACGGGATGCAACTCCGGGGGAGGGCTGACTAACGCAGCAATTCAGGTTGTGGGAGTTGTCAGGTGCAGGTTCCCGGCTGAAAGGAGGTTCTTAGGTCGACAGAAGCACTTCAGCCATACCAAGCCTTGAACTATCCTTAAACTACTGTATGGCTCTATGGTTCTATGTTTTGTTCTACTACACTCTGCAACAGCGCACCCTTTGGAATCTGAACTACAGTCTATCGAAAAACTCACAACATTCCTCCTGCATGTCCTAAGCCGAAACCCTAAACCGTAAATCCTGAATCCTAAACCCTAAAACCGCTGGACCTTCATTGTACGCACACCCAAGCCCTACAACCTTGAGGGTTCTGGGATTCAAATTTCGTAGGGCTTTGGGCTGTTTGTTTTTTGGTGTTTAGGGTTTGGGGTTTAGAGTTTAGGGTTTAGGGTCTCGGATTCAGCTTGTTTGATGGTTCATGATGACGACCGTTTTATACGCACGCCTACAACAGACCGCCTTTCTTGGAAACAGTGGGCCGTGCTCTCTTGGTGGTCTCTAGCAGGCCCATACCCAGTTATGCGACTCCCTTCGCGCAATCTCTCTCAATCACCACGTAGGTACCGTCATCGTGTGATCTACCCGGAACCTACCCCAATGCAATCCTCCAAACGGTTCCTGAAGCCGGTCTGGAACGTTAGCTCAGGCTAGTAAGTCCTGTAGATTATGCAACGGCTTATTGTGCCCTAGAACATTAAACATGAAGCCTCATGGACGGTTGCACCATGCTGCGGCAGGCATTCTCCAATCTAGACCAGACGGGAAAGGTCCTAAAATCCTTGGCAGTAGTTTGCAATGCAAAAAAAGAACATAGAATTCCTCGGTGTTACCTCAATTCCGTCTAAGATCATATACCCGAAAGCCAAAGTCCTGTTGACATTGTCAATGCCCTTGTTGCCCGTGTCAAAAACCCACGCACACAAAATCTTTGCTAAACAATTGTGGTTTTGTGGTTGTGGATGTCCTTGGCGTAGAGGTTCTCATAAGCGTTGACATGTGTCTACTCGTTTTGGATGCAGTCGGGGAGGACATTGTTATGGGTGCCATCATGGACTCACTGGCGCCTCTGTTGTGCATGCACGCACTACGAGACGGGAGGGGCGGGGCTGAAGGTACAAGCAGCTACTGGTATTTGAGCTCATTTGCTACGGATATGCCGTGTAGAACCGTTGATCTCAGGAGTGTGCGTACGTCAAGCCTCCCGTCTGCATGGGTTCCGGGATCAGGGATTGGTTGCGTATTTCGCACCTAAGTCTTTCAGAGCACGAACAACCTTGATATCTAAATAAAAATTAGTTAATAACGACGAACTGTTTTAATGTTTGAGTTGGAGTTGATAAGAAATCTAGTTACACCAGCAGCTACTAACGAGTAGGAAAACCAACCCACGAGCCGGTCGTCCTTCGAAAAAAAAGCAAGTCTCTGGCCGTCTGGCCAAGCATAAGCGAAAGAAGCAAACTGTAGGAACCTGTTTGAGGTTTTAGGGTTTTGGGGTTCATAGGGTTTAGGGTTTAGGGTTTTAGGAGTTTTAGGGGTTTTAGGGGTTTTTAGGATTTTTAGGGCTTTGGGCTTTAGGGTATGGTGACTAAGAAACCCTGGGCCTTTATTAGGGTTCTTAATATGAACCCCTGATTAAGAAACCCTGGTGGGCCTTTAGTGGCTTTCTTGAGGGTCCTTAATACGAGCCCTAAGGTTCAGGGTCTAGGGTTTAGGGGTTTAGGGTTTAGGGTTTAGGGTGTACGTAGGTTTACGGGACGGGTTTCTTAATCAGGTTCCTACATTACGAGACGTTTGGTGGTACCCACCCATGGCTAACACCTCACATCCAGCCCAGGGAATGATCCGAAGGTCCAACGTAACGGTGATATTCGGAATCTCTATCTACAGATAGGCATCGAACAACCGCAACGACCCTAAAGCTAACCCTGAGCCCTGACCCTAAACCCTAAACCCTAAACCCTATAAACCCTAAAGGCTTTAATGGCCTTACTGTTGTAATCTTACGAAGGGGACAAAGCTCTACAAGGCTCGAAGCCGTATGTCCTGAACGCCAAATCCCCAAATCCCTGAAACTCTTAAATCCCAAGGCCCTAAACCCCGCAAGAAGAAGAGATTTAGGGTTTAGGATTTAGGGTTTTGGGGTTTAGGGACCGTGAATAATCCCAACACCCTAAACCCCGTAAGACCCTTGAGGGTTTTTGGGCTTAGGGTTTAGGGTTTAGGGGCCGTGAATCCCCTTTGAGAGGTCCAACGTTACGGAGCTCGAGTTCTTCACCTCCCCTGTGACCTTCGGGCCAAGGGGCGTCGAGAGGGTGCGCCAGAGATTCGAGATTAGGGTTTAGGGGCTTGGGGTTTAGGGGTTAAGGGTTTAGGGTTTCGGGTTTAGGGTTTAGGGCTTTAGAGTTTGTAAAATTCGTGATTTGCGTGCTTTGGCGCCCAAGATGGTTGCACAAAGGTTCTACAATACTAAACCCGAATAAACCCTAAGGCTTAAACCTTCTGAACGATTCAGCGGGTTCTTTGAGCTTGACAAGTTAGGTTTGGCATTTAGGTTTTAGTGGGTTAGCAGTTTTGTCAGTGCCTTGCAGGGCCTTGTAGGCTTCTTTGATATTTAGGGTTTGTTAAGGGTTTAGGGTTTAGGGTTTCTAGAGCTCTTTGTTTGTAAAAGTTTTTTGGGGTCGTATAGATGCATACGCAGTTGTTTGGGGTGTAGCGGTTCGGGGCTCTTGGGGTTTGGAGCGTTGGTCCTTAGGTTTAGGGCCTATAGAGTTATAGAAGTTATAGAGCTTGACATCGGTTCAGGGCTTCTTTTGGGGGGTCTTTCGTGCCTCATGGGCTGAGGCAGGTTCAGAGCATTGCTGCTGTGGAAGAGAAGCCCTCGGAGATGAGGATGGTGTTGAAAGCCCGCGTCAGAACCCCTAAACCCTAAAGCCGAAGCCCTAAGCCCCTAGCTCAGCGAGTTGGAAAAGGCACGCTTAAAAAAAAAAACCCTCAACCCTACACCCTCACTGAGAAGCCCTAAACCCTAAACCCTCAGCTCAGCGAGTTGGAAAGGGCGCGCTTAAAAAAAGAAACCTCAACCCTAAACCCTCACTGAGAAACCCCAAACTCTAGATCCTCGCTGAGAAGCCCTAAACCCTAAACCCTCGCTGAGAACATACAGCGATCCCATCCTGCCTGGCACCGGGGTGTAGGGCTTGCCCGGCACCTCGCGATGCCATAGCCAAATGGGGGTTTCCGAAAATAGGGGACCCTAATATAGTACCCTAGTATAGTAGGATCCTTATTGTAAGGACCCCCAAAAGAAGGTACAGAACCCTAATTTTCGGAAAGTCCCAAAGAGAGGCCGTAAAGAATCCTGGCTACAGCTTCTATAGAACCCACGGATTTCGGGTTTCATTGCGTTTCGCATTGGTGCAGCATCTAGTGGGTTTAGGAGGTTTACTGCTTTAGACTTAGTCATATATAATTATAGGGGCCAAAATAATTGCCAGTACTATTCCGTGGGGTTCCTCATTATAACTAGACTGCAAAGAGCTCCAAACCTACTCTAGTTATTAATGCCTTATACGACATCCTTATAGTAGCCTTTATGAAACCCTTGTAGGACCCCTTTAAACAGAACCCGTAAAGGGACCCTCTTCTAATTATTAAGACCCCTCGGCTTCTGGAGATTCGGTCCAGTGTCGCGCTCAGAGTGTCTAGGGTTTAGGGATTAGAGTTCAGTAGTTAGGGTTTAGGGTTTAGGGTTTAGGATTCTGCCTTGGATGTAGACGTAGAGGAAGTATCGTCCACGGTTTCAAGGCTCAGGGACCCAGTGGGTTGTGAAACGAATTCAGCGGGTGTTGATTTGTATCCCCGGCCAGGTTTGGCAGGTTTAAACTTTAGGGTTTAGGGTCTAGGTCCCTAACCCCTTAACCCGCAAACCCACAGGGGTTTCGGGTCTGTTGCCAGGTGCACCCTGTTCCGCGGTTGGACAGCTACGAGCAGGACCTCTGTGAATGCCACGACTGTCTGGGCTGAGGGTTGAGGAGGGTTTAGAGTTTAGGGTTTAGGGTTTAGGGTTTATAGGGTTTAGGGTTTAGGGTTTAGGGTTTCCCCAACAGCGAGAGGATTGGCAGCCGAGATAAGGTCGGGGGAAGATTTGGGCAAAGTTTTTTGCGGCAGGTTCCGAGCTGTGTGGGATACTCGGGTTTATCCACTGGGATGGCTAAACAGTTGCTTTCCCTCACCCTACACCATAAAACCCAAAGCTGTTAAACGTCTTCTGCATTGGTTTTCAGTGATAAATGGAGTCTTAGGGGGCAGTAGCAAGGTGGTTCTGAGGTCTTATGCTTCGACTGCAGGTTGTCCGAAAATTGGAGATTCCTTCTTCGAGAAGAATTTCTTGGGTTTTGCAATAAAGGATATTCTGAAGAAGGACAAGAGCAACTTCCAGAGGGCCCGCAAGAACATCCCACTTCACGAAGTTTGTATAGGGCCAGCAATAGCAACGCAACCTATGGAATTCTTGACCCGTAATTGCTTCACAACCGCATCCTCTCGCTGGCCGGCCAGCCTTACCCAGAACAGTGTAAAGTAAAAAGTGCGCTCAAAAAGCCCTCAAACCCGCTAGATCATCGAAACCTTCGTACCAGCAAAGCCTAAGACAGCGATGTAGGTGAGATTCCATCCAGTGACAAGTGCCTGAAATCCTAAGTCGAAAGCCCACACCGTAAACCGCTAAGCTTTAAGACTTTATGCTTAAGCCTGAAGCCCTCACCCCTAAACCCCAAACCTTGACCCTTAAGCAGTAAAGCCCTGAAGCCATCACAGTTAAGCTTTCGCGCCCCAAGCCTCAAACCTTCGGGAACCCGAAGCACCCCTGACCGTACAGGGTTTAGGGCTTCGAGTTCAGGGTTCAGGGTGTAGGGTTGAGGGTGTAGAGTGGAGGGTTGGGGTTTAGGTTTAGGTTTAGGGTGTAGAGTGGAGGGTTGGGGTTTAGGCTTAGGGTGTAGGGTGGAGGGTTGGGGTTTAGGTTTAGGGTTTTGGGTTAAAGAGAGCTAAGCCCCTGCGGTAGCCAGGAGCGCTTAGCTGAAGCCAAGACAGCTGCTTGGCTCAGGAAGGAGGAGAGCTGAAACCCTCGAGTAAGCTCCAAACCCTAAATTGAAGTACTTTTTTTGTAGGGCCCCTACAATCCCTATAAATTCCCAACGAGTATAAACAGAACCTACAAGAAAGTAGGTCATGGCAGTTTAAGGTATCTATTGGCACAGGATTGCGACAGTGATATGATCGTATTTTGCTAATAGTATGATGGTTGGTATTGTGTTCTGCTAAGCTTAAGGCTTGGCTGCACCCTAAACCCTGTACCCTAAACCCTAAACCCTGTACCCTAAACTCGAAACCCTGTACCCCAAAGCCGAACTAAAGCCCAAACCCGCTTCGCACTTGCAGGCTTCTCCAGGCTCCGGTGTTGGGAGTCGGCGTGGGTTTTGCTTTAAGACCCTACCTTACGCTACCATAACATACTTTTTTTGGTAGGCTCTCATTCTAAATCCAAATATAGAGTTTATGTTTGTATATATGTATATATATATATAGGGGACCCTACTAAAAAAGTAGGTTTTGGTAATTCAAGGTAAGCCCTAAAAGTCCTAAGCCCGAATTCTGAAAGCCCTAAACCTGAACCCCGAACCCTAAACCCTAAACCCCAAAACCCCAAAACCCCGAACCTGAATCAATGTCTGTGGCTGCCTAGGAGCAGAAAGGTTTGCAGGCGTGGCATGAGTATCCTAGGTAGTATTAGGAAGACCCCTTAAAGGGGACCCTTCTGAACCCTACTTCTGGCTCTCGTGAAAGGGACCTTATTGAGAGGGTCTATATCCCCAAGGGTCCCCCTAATCCTAACTCGCAGAGTACAATGCTACAGGGCTTTGGGTTTAGGGTTTTTTGGATTAGGGTTAAGGGTTTTTTGAATTAGGAATTTAAGGGTTTAGGGTTGAGGGTTTTTTGGATTAGAAATTTCAGGGTTTAGGGTTTAGGGTTTAGGGCTCTACAGGGTAATGTAGACCATAAGCGTCCCTTGCTGAAAGGGCCCTGAGAATAGGGATCCCGATTCTCACCCGCACCGAAGGCCTGAGTCCTAAACCTTCTAAACCCTAAACCCAAAACCTTGTAAAAACGGTGTTTATCAGTCAGGGGCCAGTGTTATGCATGGTGTAATTACAGGATTCGCAGTGATGGTTTCAAGTGCTGAATCGGATTCTGCGACTTCGCGCTGGCTCTCAAACAGATCCTGGACCCTAAACCCTAAACCCCAAACCCGTAAATTTCCAATCCAAAAAATAACCCTAAGCCCTAAGCCATGGCCCTTGGCCCTTGATTTACTGTGCTCCTCCAGACCTGAGGCTTTCGGTGATTGGGCGCGGGGTAGGTCTCATGAACCATTTTTTAACAGCCTACAAACTAGGGTTTGGGGTTTAGAAAGTCCTTACAAATCACCAAGCCCTGCACAATCCTCAAGCTATAAATCCTCAGCTGAACTCTGTAGAAGCCCTAGCCCAAGGTTCTGAAAGAGGAGATCGACATCGGCCGGGGTCATGGACTGTCCGATGTAGAGGTTTCTTCTCCCCTAAACCCCTAAACCCCTGAACCCCTAAACCCTAAACCCCTAAACCCCTAAACCCCTAAACCCCTAAACCCTAAACCCTAATAGTTCCTTTAGGTGAGTCTTGAAGGGGTCAACAGGGTTTCAGTTTGGGAACCGAGCTTTGGGTTTCCATAACGGGGTCTGAATACATAGCTAACATGTAACGCCACATTTTTCGAGTCACTATAACATGACACCGTCTCATCTCGCGAATCTACCCCAGCAGGCACTAAGCCCCCTACTTGGTGCAGTAAATTCGAGTAACTCCGTATAAACCCCTCGAAAGCCCCGATAGCGAGCCCTAGTCTATTGATTACTGCCCCTACATTGGTTTCGGAGATTCTCATGGGATTTGGCGTCAAGTTTTGGAGAACGAACCCCGTTTGATTCTCGGAGGGGTTTCGTTAAGGGTTCTGTAACGGTACTACATCCCCTCTACGATCTTTTTTAGGGGGTATGCTTGTAAAGATGTGCATATACATATATACACATATATGTGTTTGCTTGTTTCTTTGTTTGTATGTTCGTATGAGCAAGTACAAGTACATAAAAAAGAGAATACATCAGTGATTCCATGCAGAACTCAGCAAATACATACATACATACATACATACATACATACATACATACATACATACATACGGTCAACCCTTGGGTTCCAAGGGTTC
>CAJNJA010086785.1:0-20272 GCA_905231915.1 Symbiodinium necroappetens
GGGGTTTAGGGTTTTAGGGGTTTAAGGGAATAGGGGTTTAGGGGTTTTGGGTTTAGGGGTGTAGGGTTTAGGGGTTTAGGGTTTAGAGTTTTGGGGTTCAGGGTTTAGAGTCAAGCTCTAAACCCTGACCCCCTAAACTCTGAACGGGTGGGTGCATGAGTTCTATATCATGGTGGGTTTAGGCTGTTGGGGTTTAGAGTGGGTCACCTTGAGGCCAACACCCCCCCGTGGGATTTAGAAATCCAAGTCCCGCGTGAAGGCCCTGCCATCGACTTTTCAAGGATTCATTGCGTTTAAGGTTTTCGAGTTTAGGATTTAGGGTTTTTTGTTTCAGGTTTTGGGGTTGCGGTTGTTAGGTCTTAGGGTTTGGGGGCTTCGGGTCTAGGGTTGCTCAGGAAGCCAGTCGTGTTTCAAGGACCACTGCTCAGTTGAGCTGTAGTGCGAGTCCACAGAGGTATACAAAAAACCGTATACTTCACTCCCATGGTTGTTGAACTCCCTTTTTGTCAGCAGCCTATGGATGTTATAATTCTATCGCGTGAACGATGTCGTTAACTAGATGCCTACGTGGCTGGTTCTCTAAATTACGGACCCTTTTCATAAGTTCTAAGGGTACTTCTCTAGATTAGGGCCCCTTTTCAGATCCCAGCTAGAGTGCGGCACCCTAAAAAAAGCAGGACCCCTAAAGGGTCCCTAATTTAGAAAACTACCCATGAGGGTGCCGCCTAAAAAGCGACCCTAACTTAGAGAACTGCCCGCCTTCCCCTAAGCCAGGCTCTCGAGAGACAGGAGTGTAGGGCTTATGAGTTTTGGGGTTAAGGCTTTAGGGGTTTAGGGGTAGTTTAGGGTTTAGGGGTTAAAAATTTAGGGCTTTAGGGGCTTAGGGTTTAGGGGTTTGAGGGTTTATGGGTTTAGGATTTAAGGTTTCGGGTTTGAAGCTTTGGATGATAGGGCTTCGGGCTTCGGGTTTAAGCGAGCCCAACCGGGTGCATCCCTACTGGCAGGCATTGTGGACGAGGCGGTCGTTGGTTCAGCTCAACCCGCAGCGGAGATACCACCTGGTCTCGGCGACACACTGGCGATGCTTTCGCTAGGACAACTCGTGTCCACAGCCGCACCCGTTGCCACGTTGGTGCATGCGCCGCCGAGCTTGACTGCAAAGAGGGGCCTGTCAATGACCCTCGTGAGCCACTTGGTTGATGGTTGAGGGTTAATTGGAAGTGCTCGGAAGGCAAGAAAATGGCATCAGAGGATCACGTCTTCATGGCTGCATCACGGCTCCTGATCCTAAACAGCTCAGATGCCATAAGCATTCACCAGCCAGAACTATTCCTATTGCAAGTACGATTACTATTGCTTGCTCTGCTATATGGTCACAAACCCATACGCATCCACAGGCACAAGAGCTCGGGAAACGAGGTATCAACGGAGCCCCAAACGTAGGTTTTGTAGGGTCCGCGTAAACCTCGTGCCCCCTTGTGGAGGGCTCCTTTTGTGGCTGGATTCTTCCCTTTGTTGCTCAGACCAGATAAGCAGCGAATCCCGAAGCCACTGCCCTTGGATCCAAAACCCGGAATCCCCGCAATAAGGGCCCTAACAGGTATGCCAATTCCGGAAACCCGCAATATGCAGAAGCTCTCGCAACTTTTGAGGATTCGCTCTCTCCCGCACGGGATGCTAAACCCTAAACCCTAAAGCCAAAACCCTAAACCCTAAAGCCTAAACCCTAGACCCCGTGTCCTCGCCACCAGGATGCCGTAAATTCGGCCGCACATGGCCCGGTAGAGGACTGCGAGCTGGGATCCTTTAGAGGGTTTAGAGTTTAGGGTTCAGGGTTTAGGGTTTAGGGTTTAGGTTCTATAAGGGTGAATGTGTGTGGTTTCAGGATGGTATGTAGGGGCCTTAACATGTAGAATAATCAGGTTTCGGGGTAGATGATACTACAGATAATTGATATGAAAGGAACCCCTAAGAAGTAGTTTCTGTGCTTAGCGGTTCGGGTGTTCCATGTTCCGCAACACCAGAAGCCTTAAACCCGACCGGTGGCCAAACAACCTTACCTCAAAATAAACCATAGGGACAGGGTGCAGACATGAAGGTGCTCTCAGCGAATCGTATATAGACCCTAAACCCTAAGCCCTAAACCCTAACATCAAAATTTGGGCCCCAAAAGGTTAGGTTTGGGTTTGGGGTTCAGAGTTCAGGGTTTAGGTTTTAGGGTTTAGGGTTCCCGGTTTATGGTTCAGGGTTTAGGGTTTGGGGTCTAATTGCCAATACTATTGTTCTAGGGTTCCAGGGTTTATACCGGCTTAGGGTTTGCAAGCTTTCGGGTTTCTTAGGGTTGAGGGGAGAAAGGTTTGAGGGTATATTCCTTGGTGTTCAGGGTATACTGCACCCCCCCAAAAAGCCCTATTGCAACTCCTATAGGGACCCTATGAATAATTCGCGAACTAGCTCGCCTAATCCTTTGCACGCTCTTCCGATCATATGAGCTCTTGAATCTTCATTGCAGATTAGGGCCCCCATCCATATGCCCTTGTAATGCAGCCAAAAAACGCTAAGCCCTAACCCCTAAATCCCTCACAGAATGGCGTTGTTAATCATGGGTCTGCGTCAAGTGTTTTGGGACTTGGAAGTTTGGTTTGCAGTCAGGGATCCAACAATAAGCTTGATATTTCGAACGCAACCCCATTCCCCAAATCCCAAATCCAACACCCACTAGGCTTTCCGGCAGGACCCTTGCTATACCCTTTAGTCAGAGGGCCTGCTTAGCAACGGAATACGAGGGAATTAGCAGTAGTGGGATACTGGAGGAACCGGTCCCTAAACCTTGCATCTTAATAACCGAGGAAGTCACATGATGGGTCGAGGTAATGAGTACGAGGATCCACTTCAATGTCTCAGAAACAACCTATACTCTGGCTCTGGCATTCCCCATAAAGCTGCCGCTTATTCAGTCCCTAGGGTTAAGGGTTTAGGGTTTAGGGGTTTAGGGTTTTGGGGTTTAGGGTTTAGGGTTTAGGGTTCAGGGGTTTAGGGGTGAAGGGTTTTGGGGTTTAGGGATTTAGGGGTTAAGGGTTTAGGGTTTAGGGGTTTAGGGGTGAAGGGTTTAACGTCGGAGCCCTTGAGGGTGCCTTTTCAGCGTTCTTTTTAGAGACTATAAGGGTTTAGGATAGGCAGTTCCTGAGGGTTCCATCTCAGAATTCTACCATAATATTCCCCCAAAACCCTATTCTGATTCTGATTCTACAGGTCTCTATATTAGATGCACGCTTCAGCCTCCAAGGGCTAATGTAGAATAACTTTTTGATACTCTACCCAAAGGTCCCTGCAGTCCGCCGGTGGCACTGATAAACTTGGATACCCTTAGCCCTACACCGCAACTAGTCACATGCTAAAACCGCAACTCTCGTTGTCGGAACATTCGGCAGGACTTCTGCTGCTACAACGTCGAGCTGGGCGATGACACCGTGCACGTCATGGCGCCTGGGACGAAAATTACGACTTTACGCTTAGGATCTGTAGGTAAATAAATACGGCTCCATGATTTCCTGGTAAGGATTTTCGGGACCCTCCTTCTGTAAGGGCCTTGTGGCTTAAGCTACGGTCACATTTCTGATTAATCAAGGGAGGGTGTGTTTATGAGCCGGGGCCCTACATTAGTCCTTGTCATCCCTTTCAAAAGGAACCGTTAGGGAACTTTGTTCTGATTCTGAAGGGTTCCGGGTCGTAGAACAGCTGCTATAGAAGCCGGTAACCCTTTATCAAAGATGCCCTAAACCCTAAACTCCAAACCCTAAACGCTCAAAGATACCCTTAAACCCTAAACCCTAAAGCCTAAACGCTCAAAGATACCCCCAAACCCTAAACCCTAGAACCTCGAAGATACCGTTACACTTTCGACTTCGGGACTCCGAACCCCGGAGCTCTCCTACTGTTGATGATATAAATCCTACATTACCTTAAGTACCCCCCCCCCCAAATATGGGAATTGTGGTATATTCCTTAATATCACAAACCCTAAACCCTAAACCCTAAGTATGTTCCTCATTATGGGTAATGCAGGATTTATATCATCAGCCCTAAATCCTAAAGTCTTCGAGGAGAGCCCAAGAACCCGAGCGTGGCAAACTCGGCTTTCGGGTTTAGGGTTTTGGAGTCCTAAACCCTAAACCCTAAACCCTAGTTAAACCCTAAAGAGTGCTTCTTGTTGACAGTCTTGGCCTCCCAAGTCTACAAAGTCGGCTCTGGAATTTCAGCTACCTGGACCCTGTAGAATCGAATCTACTCTTTTGGGAACTCCTTAGGATCTACTTTCCTTCTGAAAAAAGTCCTTGAAAGGCGTCGATTTCTTGGGGTTCTGAGGTAGGGGTTCAGAGGCTGGTCTTTGACAGGTTTTAGGGTTTAGGGTTTTAGGGGTTTAGGGGTTTCCCTAAACCCTAAACCCTTAAACCCCTACACCCTACCTAAACCCTAAAACCGAGGTTTCTTTGGAGCACGACAGCGTGCTGGAACAGCTGGTAGGCCGCTGGGCCACGGGAGACCGTAAGCCCCTAACACCCAAAACGGTTTAGGGTTTAGGGTTTAGGGTTTAGGGTAAACCCCCAAAGCCCTAAATCCAAAGCACCCTAAATCCCTAAATCCCTAAACTAAATCCCTAAACGCCTAAACCCTAAAAGGGAGTTTAGGGTTTAGGGTTTTTTTGAATTTTTGAAGGAGTTTAAGAGGATTACCAAATTAGGGTTTCAGGATTTAGAGGTGTAGAACCCGCGAAAAAACTCACAAGCAACCCCTGGAACCCTAAACCCTAACCCTACAGTGTTCCCCTTAAGGGTTCCTTTTTGGGTTCGGTGCAGGGTTCCCGTAACGGTTCCTGTATGTCCCGTGAGGGCTCCTTGAAAGGAGCGCTGTAAGGAGCCCAAAAATCGGTACGTGAGGGAGTCCTTCGAGGTGCCCTTAAAGGGACTTAATGCAACTTTTGAAGGAGCCCTTGCGGGAGCACTTAAAGGAGCCATTAAAGGAACCCCTCAATGTAGCACTTAAAGGAATGCTTAACGAAGCGGTATAGGCGTTGATACAGTTGTACTTGCTGTGAAAGCGTTTCGCGGTTGGACACCTCCAAACTCCACCGCTGCAGCGTGACCTTCTACGACATCAAGGCTGCCTATTATCATGTGCTTCGACAAACGCTTCTGCACACGCCTGGCCATGATGAGCCTTTCCTGCGACTGATATACCGTATTGGTGATCACAGAACTTCATGGCCACATTGCACAAATGTCGCTGCTCAGCGAAGCTGGTGCTAATGATCATACTGTTGCTGTGGTCGCCGATTGATTCCGTGGCACGTGGTTTCGCCTCGAGTCGTCAGATGTGCTTACAGGCAACTGTAGGGGCACAAGACCAGGCGATCCTCTGGAAGACTTGCTCTTTGGTTTCAGCTGCTCGGGGTACCTTCATATTGTCAACCTCGCTCTTGCTGCCAAAGGTCTCAGCACTTCTGTCGCTGATGCACTCCCTCCGCCGCCATGGGCTACATGGGAGATCCCAAGTGTCGTTAATCATGCGTCTTGGGCTCCTTTTTGGACCTTTACATGCTCCTTTAGGGGTGCAGGGCTTTCTGCCAGATGTGGGGTTTTCCCCTCATCCCATGATGTAAAAATAAGCAGCCGAAGCAGCATGGACCCGAAGTTAGAGTTGCCCTAAGCTCTAAACCCGCAACCGTTGCAGAGGGCCGTGCTTTCAAGTAGCTTTCCGTAAGGCCCTAAACAATAAACAATCGGTTCTCTCATTGTTTCGGGCTCAAGGCTTAGAGCTGCGGGTGTGTAGGGCTTAGAGTTGAGTCTCTGTCTAGGGTTTGGGGTTTAGGATTCCTCTTAGTTGGTTGGGGTTGACCCATTAAGAAACGCCGAGCGCGGGTTATACTCTGCGACCCTAAAACAAACCTAAGCCCTACAGGGGTGGTCTTGGTTCGATAGGGCAGAGGTTTGGGAGGGAGAGCGCGAGGAGAAGGACGCAGCCTCTCTTACCTCTCCTCCCGCCCTGAAGCCCTAAACCCCTAAACCCCTAAACCCTAAACCCTCACCTCCAAGCCCCTAGGCCCCTAAGCCCCTAAGCCCCTAAACCCTACACCCTACACCCTAAACCCTAAACCCAAACCTGCGACCCTAAAAAGCCCAACGCTCCCCTTCTCGCCCAACGTTGGATCTCAGGAACACTGTCCATCTCAGCGTCGAGCTCCGTCTCGCCACTGACAGAGAGCGGCTGGGCTTTCCGTTCATGGGCAGACTCTAAAACCCAAGAAGCACCCCCCTCCCCGCCAAACATAACAATCACCCACAAACAATTATAAGTGGCTGAATACATAAATAGATAAAGGCAAATCATACATCAGTGAAAAATGCATAAATGCATACATAAACACATAAGTCAACACATCAATGAACAAATCAAGAGCTTCAAAAACTGATAAGTCGATAATCCATCATGGTTCTTTTTCAGTACACCCCATCAACCGAAGCCATAAAAGAACCCCAGCAACTGGCTTTGAAGAAGGCTAACATTAACATGCCTCCAAGATTCGAGGTAACCTTGCCCGACTGCCCAGCAACGCCACCGCCGCTTTGGCTTTCTGTTAAGAGAGGTGGGGGTTTAGGGGGGGGGGAGGGGCTTGATACGAGGGTTGCAAGTTCGGGCATTCTCTAGTCAAGCACCCCTGCTCCAGTATCAACCCTAAACCCTAAACCCTAAATGGACCTACCCACCTGCCAGCCTGGCTACTCACACTTATTCTCCATTAGGGTTCGACCATCTCGTTCCCTAAACCGTACGCCCTAAGCCCTATGCACTGCAAAACCCTAGTCCAGTTGTAAGGCCCCAGCTGGCAACTTCGGTCTTCGATGTTTTGGGTTTCGGATAGAGGTCTTTTGGGTTTGGGATTGGGGTGTAGGGTTTTAGGAATTAGGGTTTAGGGTCTAGGGGTCTTTTGGGTTTGGGATTGGGGTGTAGGGTTTTAGGAATTAAAGTTTCTGATTTAGGGGTCTTTTGGGTTTGGGATTGTTGTGTTTGGGTTTAGGGCGCAGGGTGCGATTCATGAGCCAGGAGCCGGCGTAGATTCCGAGGGTTTGGGGCTTGGGGGTAAAGCCCAAACCCCCAAACCCCCTAAAAATTGAACCCTGACTCCTAAATCCTAAACCCTAGCCCCTATAACCCTAAGCCCCTAAGCCCTAACCCTTAAAAGCCCTAAAACCCTAAACCCTAACCCTGTCCGGTTTTGCCTACTGGTCCCGACGGCCAGGATGACTGACTGCAGTGCTGCGTGGCTCCAAGTGCCTCTCTTGGGCCCTGCGGACCTCGTCATGGTGACGAAAAAGGACAAGCTAAAGGGCACCGTGTTTTTTTCGGAAGAAGCACAACCAAAATGACATTGCATGCAACCTGTCTCCCAGTGCAGGTGATGCCCAGAAAAGCAACGAACACGAAGGATGCCATCGGCCCTCCGGAACCAGAAAATTTGAAGTCCGACCTGCAAGAAGACGACGCAGTGCCATTGTCCTACAACCAAAGATGCGATGCTGTGCTGCTCGAGCTGCTGCACCAGTGCTCATGTGGGCGACTCCTGGTTTTCTCCCCGGGAGCAGGCGATGCTGCTCTTGCATGCATCACCCGTCGGACCATGGCCACTCTGATCGTGAAGACCACGGACCCCAAGCACGTCATCCGCCAGATCCTCAAAGACCGAGTCCTTCAGAAGATGAGGGATCCATCAAGCCCCTAAACCCTAAACCCTAAACCCTAAACCCTAAACCCTAAACCTTAACTAACCCCTAAAGCCCTAAAGCCTTCAAGCCCTTAAACCCTAAACGCCCGAGAGCTCGGATCCCCCCGGTGCCGAAGACCCGTAGGGATCCTGTAGGTCGACCCAGAGGCCCCCCAAGTAGTTTTTTTTTTTAGGGTTTAGGGGGTTCCTTAAAGGGATCTATAGGGTTTCTGTTAAAAGGTAGTATAGGGTACCCACAGGCCCCTAAGTAGTTCCTTCTTTAAGGGTTTTTTTTTAGAATCCTAAAAGGTAAACCCAAAAAGGAGCGACTTAGGGGCCTATGGGAACTTTACTACTGCTCTTCGGAATGTTTAGGGATTAAGGTTTAGGATCTAGGGTTTAGGCATTAGGGTTTAGGGTTTAGGGTTTAGGAATTCTTTTTGAGTTTTTCTTATAATGTAGCCACAGGGAAGTCATAGGAATAGTATCCTTTTTATAGCTAAGTCTAGAATCACAGGCCTTCTCTGCGTTCCTTAGGAATCAATCTTGGGGTTTAGGGTTTAGGGCTTGGGCCTTCTTTGTGTTCCTCAGGAACCAGTCTTTATTCGTAAGATCAACCCAAGGGAGTATTGAGAGCAGTGTTGCTTTTCTTCTCTTGTGTACCAGCTTTCTGTGGCTTCTAAACAACTGATAGTTCAGAACCCTGAACCCTAAACCCTAAACATTGTAACATTTCCCTACCCCTCCCCCCTCTCTCCCAGACGCACTGAGCGCTGCAGTGCTCAAGTCAAAGCCGCTAGCTCTAAACCTTGCGCCTAAACCCTAAACCCTAAACCTTGAATATTGCCCCCACTCAGTAACAGTTGGATAATGTTCATAATGGAGATATATAAGGCCCTTAATAGTAGCCCCAGTACAGACTGTTACTGTATTGGGGCAGTACCCAACCTAAACCCTAAACCCTAAACCTAAATCCTCAACCCTAAACCCTAAACCCGAAGTCCTAAACCCTAAACCTAAATCCGCAACTCTAAACCTTAACCCTAAGTCCTAAACCCTAAGCCCTAAGCCCAAGTCCTCAGCCTAGATTCACTGCGCCCTCGTAAACTCCACTAAAAGCCCTTGTGGAGACTTTAAGGTTTAGGGTTTAGGGTTGCAAAATACTTGCAAAATCGCCTGCAGAGACTTCAAGCATCCCTGCCATATGGGTAGTTCGCCAAAATTAGGGTCCTTTTTGGGGTCCTCTCTATAAGGGTTTAGGGTTTAGGGTTTAGGGTCCTTTTTGCTCGCCGTCTGGAGGTGCTCAATCGTGCGCGGGAAGAGGCGCGCGAGCGTGTGAGAACAGAGGCTATGTTGGCCAAGGAACGGGGAGCCGACATCGACGTGGAGAGGGCTGTTCCAGGTTCGGCTTCCGAGGAGAGCACTATTACAGAATATTGGCGGGCCAAGATTCGCAGTGCTCAAACAATAGAGGAGTTGAGCAGGCTGGAAGTCAGCTTCAAACGCCTCAAAGCGGTGGAAAAGGGCATGGAAGACGATGCCGAGGTTACAGAAGTGGTACGATCTTCCTCGGAGAGTCCTCCCGGGGAGCCCGAGTTTGGGAGCTTTGCGATAGAAAGGATGAAAGAGCGGGTTTTGGCTCTCCTAGAGAGAACCAAAGAGGTACGGCACCCTTATAAACAGGACGCTAAGAGGGACCATATTTTAGAGAATTACCCATACTAAAAAGGGCTCGAATAAGTACATGCCAGTATCATTTTTGAGGGGCTCCTTTCTTTAGCTATACGATCATGACCCAAGTCCGCACAAAGCCCCCTATGCCCTATGCGAAAACCCGATTCTCAAACCTCACGACTTCTTGCCAAGAGCCCTCCACCCCTAACCCGAAGATCCTAAACCCTAAACCCGAAACTCTACTGTAGCCACCGCAGCCCTCAGTTCGACAAGCCCAAGCCTAAAACCCTCAACCCTAAACCTGGACTTCTGAACCCGAAAAGCCGAAAGCCAAAGCCAGAAAATACCTAAAACTCCCAAAAATTCGTGCAAGCTCAAGGGTGCCGCAGAAGCCTTACAGTAACTCTTCCAGGCCCCTAATAGTAATCCTCATAGACCCCGCCGTAAGAACACCCAAAAACGAGTCCTTAAAGCAACCCTAAACCGTGTAGCAGCCTTAAACGGAACCCTAAGAACCCCCGTACAAACAAAAACCCTCAAAGGAAGCCTGATTAAAGGAACCCTTATAGAGCCCTTAAAAAAGACCCTTTAAGGAGCCCTCATAGCCCCCTTACTGGAACCCTCAAAGGAACCCTTATAGACCCCTTAAGAGAACCCTAAAACCAGCTCAGGGATGCGACGCGGCCCTGCGGTTGCTCCTTGGCTCGGTCTCAAGCATTTAGAGTTTGGGCCTTAGGGGTTAGGCCCCTAAGTAGTTCCTTTTTGGGATTACCTTCTAGGGTTCTAAATGTAAACCATAAAAAAAGGAACTACCTAGGGGCCTATGGGTAGGGGTTAGGCTCTAGTCTTTAGGGTTTAAGGTTGGAGGGTTTAGTCTTTAGTCTCTAGGGTTTAGGGTTTATAGGTTTTAGGGAAGGGTCGTCGTATCAGCACTGTGTTCCAGCAGTAGTAACCAGTAGTAGTCTACGACTGCATGATCAGCAGTAGCTGCTACTACTACTACTACTACTACGACGACGACTACTACTACTACTGCTACTGCTACTTCTACTACTACGACTACTACGACTACAACTACTACGACTACTGCTGTTACTACTACTACTACTACTACTACTACTACTCCTACTCCTCTACTCCTCTACTCCTCTACTCCTCTACTCCTACTCCTACTCCTACTCCTACTCCTACTCCTACTCCTACTCCTACTGCTGCTGCTGCTGCTGTTGCTGCTCGTACAGCTAGTCATGCTAGCCGCGACCACAATACGACGCCTGACTCGGAGACCGGCTGCCAGGCCGGCTCCTGCGCCGGACCAACAGCACGATACGCAGGAGACGGGGGCTCGAGCTTCAGGGGCTGGTGTTGGCTTAGGTTTAGGGTTGAGCGGTTTTTGGTTTTAGGCTTTTTGAGCTTGGGGTCGGAGGCACGACTGTTCCTGAGAAGGTTTGCTCACAGAGGCATCGTGTGTATGATTTGTGGTTGCTTTCCCTTCTGCCTTATGGCAGAGATGTAGCACCCGCTGGCCCGTACTTCATCTTGCCAGTCATAGCCTTCGGTCTAAGCCCAAAGTAACTCTCACAAACTACGTGATAGGCTTGGTAAGTATGGCCAAGCCGCCACTTGGTCTATGAGCTCGACCGAAGTTTATCAGGGAGAACCGGTTTTGAGGCCTAAAAGGCCTCCGTCGCATCCCAGTCTCCAACCGCCTACAGTAAACTCAAACACCCAAGTCGAGCATCTAATTGTTTAGGGTTTGGGGTTTAGGGTTTAGGGGGGCTGCAATGCCTGTGCGATCCCTACCAGCCTTCAACAGTGCCGTCGTTTACAGCCGCAACCGAAACTCCCTCTGCCTTGGGCAGGTTCAACAACCGTGCGGGGACCACTGTCGCGCTGGTTGCACTGGGTGCGCCCCATTTGGCTGCAGCTGACTGTTGAAGGGGTTATCCCTAAGCCCTAAACCCAAACCCTAAACCCTAAACTTGCGGGGCATGCTCCTTTGGAATCCCCGACCAGAGACCGCGGTTCAATGCAGAATGCAAGAGGCAAAGACTGTCGATTTGCAGTTGAGTCCGTTCTGCTACCAAGTTACTCTTCACCTTACACATAACGGCCACACCCCAAACCCAAGGAACCTAACGCAAACCTTAAACTTTTATTAGACCTTAAGCCTCAACCTTCCAAAAAACACTTTTCTTGTAGGTTCTTATTCTAAAGCCTCATACGGGATTTATAGGGACCTATGGGTTAAGGTAACCCCCATCTTGCGGGCATCCACACAGTTCTTCAGGCACTGTCTTGGCACCTGCTGCTTGGTGGGGCTTAGGGGCAAATGCGTTTAGGGGAGACCTTGACCAAAGTGGAGGGCCTGGGGGTTCTTGGAGTTTCCGAAACCCTGAGCCCTAAATCCTAAACCTTAAAACCCTAAGCCCTAAATCCTAGGCCCTAAACCCTAAAATCCTAAACCCTAAAAACCTAAAGCCCCTAAAACCCTAAGCCCTAAACCCTAAACCCTAAACCCTAAACCCGACCTGGCTCAGTCAGGGGGTGAAAGGTCTAGAGCTTCCAGGGCGTGGTTGGGCTCGAGCTTCGGGGGTTTTGGCGGCTTGCGGGTTCAGGGCTCTTCACCGCCCACCCAACGTGGCTCAGGGTTTCGGGTTTCGGGTTTAGGGCCCCAAGAGGGCCCTTGAATCCAGCCCCTTAGAGTCTTTAACATTGGGTCCTAATATTGGGTCCTTGTTGGTTACAAGTTTTCCTTCCTGAGATAAGAACAGCCCAATTGAGGATGAAGAATGATGGTTTTTAATCTAGCCCCAACAGGGAGCCAGTTCTACTGTCACATACCCCAGAACCATTGTTCTAGTGGTTACGCCCGCCACTGAGAAGCAAAGACCCCTAAAAGCCTTACATATGAGTACTTCTCTCTTTTGGGGTCCCTGTTAGGGTCCTTTTTATAAGGGTGCCGTACTATATTGGGGACCTAAACAGAGACCTTAATTTAGAGAACTACTCATATAATACCCTTATAGAAACCATAAAAAGGGACCCTAATGTAGACAGAACTACCCATATGCTAGACCCTGGTAGCTGCCCCCCAAACAAGTCCTGCCTGGCCAGGCACCGGCTAAACCGGAACAGTGCCCTTGCATATTTGGCTGCTCGGGGCGCCCCTTGGCCAACGGTGGATAGTTATTTTATTGATGCAGTGTAGTAGTAGTAGTAGTAGTAGTGGTGTTTGCTGCTGCTGTTGTTGTTGTTGTTGTTGTCGTTGTCGCCTACACGCTAACCCGAATCCCTAAACGCAACACCTTACTCCTTAGTAGCCCCTACATAGGGCTGTTTGTTTTGGGGGTTTTCGGCAGGATCTGTGTCCAACTGCTACCGCTTGTGCCCCTAAGCCCGGAGCGCCCAACCAGGAATCCCGGAACATCCATGGATTTCGGGATTAGGGTTTAGGGTTTCGGGCTTTAAATTTTTGGTTTAGGGGTTTAGTTAGGGGTTTAGGGGTTCAGGGTTTAGGATTTAGGGTTTTTCGAACTGAGGCTTCCGTAAGTCATAACTCGTTTTGGCTCTGTTGCGGACAAGCACATGTGGAGGGATGCATAGGGTCTGGAAGTTTTAGCTACACGATTTGGGGAGTTGGTTCTTACGTTGAGAACTGAGTACTAGGCTGCCACACTTGTATTTCCTACGTCTCTAGCTACTTACTAGTAGCTGCTTCAGGTAAGTTTCGCGTTGAAGGCTTTCGTTTCCGGTCTTAGTAGCTGTTTTTGCATGTGGATAGTTCTCTAAATTAGGGTCCCTGTTTAGGTCCCAAACAAAGTACGGCACCCTTATTAAAAGGGATCCTAAAGAAAGACCCTACTTTAAAAAACTGCCCATGTATCCGCAATTTGTCTGCTTGTCAGCTGGTAGCTACACAGACATATATTGTGCTGCACTCACAACTCCGACCAGGAATTTCACGACTACGGGTTGAGAGTTTTACCCATAGGCCCCTAAGTAGTTCCTTTTTATGGAGTATATTTAGAATCCTACAAGGTAACCCCAAAAAGGAACTACTTAGGGGCCTATCGGTAAACCCCCGGCGAATGCCGAGGAGTATCCACGCACTGCGACGCAGATCTGAGCTCGCGTTTCAGCAGGCCACTGCATTGGGCTTGCGCAGGTCCCGGTTTGTGGGCTTTAGGGTTTAGGGTTTAGGGGCCCATGTTTATAGTTGCGGGTTGAAGTAAATGGTTTTAGCATGAATCCTTTTTCGGGTTATGCTTCAGGGTTTAGTGCTTGGGGTTGCTGACTTTAAGGCGTCGGTGTGGGGGTTTAGGGGTTTAGGTTTGGCATATGGGTCGGAACAATGACATAGTACTAGTATCCGCTTGTAACCTTTTAACAGTTACACAATGAATAGATCCAAAACCCTGCTTCTGGTTGCTTCTTTAGGCCCCTCTGTGAAGTTAGCGCTTTGGCTTTAGCTGCTTGAGGCAAGATCTGGGCAACAGAAGGGCCCGAAAAAGCAGACGGTACTATTGAACTTTCCTTGGTTGCCATCAGAATCTCTGACTAGGGAGTGTAAGGCTCAGGATTTAGGCATTCAGGGCTAACATGACCTCCAGATGCATGGCATTGTCCTTGCAACTGTTGAGTGGCAGATGGAGTTAGATGAGGATTCCTCGTGTTTGACCATCGCGGTTTTCGCGGTTTGATTCGGGTCAGAGGTTCGGAATCTGGCATCTCGCGTTTACTCGAGGGTGCTATACACCCTAAACCAGCTGGTTTGTTTTTTTTTTACGGGATTTAACTTCATATAGATCCTTATTATGGTAACTTAGATGCAGATCCTAAACCCTAAACCCTAAACCCTAAAAATCCTAAACCCTAAAATCCTAAACCCTGAACTCCTAAACCCTAAAAATCCTAAAACCCTGAACCCTAAGCAAGAGCCCAGCTGTAAGACCCTACAGGCCCCGAAGAGCCCCGAAGTTCTGGCCTGGGAGCCCGGAGCTCTGTACAGCCCTACAAATCCCACAACGCATATAGTGATAATAAGATAAGTGTTGTATGTATGTATGTATGTATGTATGTATGTATGTATGTATGTAAGTATGTATGTATGTATGTATGTATGTATATATATATTTGTATCAGGAGAACAACTGGCGGAGGGGCAACAGATTGGCAAGAGAGCCTCCCACTAAACCCCCTAAACCCTAATCCCCTAAATGCCAAACCTTTTCCAAAACCCTAGTCTATGCACTAAGGCCCCTCTATTACCCCTCAGAGTTTTGCCGAGGTCATAGCACATAGTCATATATTGAGTACGTAGTTAAACCTAAGCCCCACCGTCTCAAGCCCTGGGCCCCTACGAAGAGGTCTGGGTCTTTTGGTGTTGGAGCTCGTTGCAGCCCCCATAATATAGTTGGGTAGTTCTCAAAAAAAGGGTCCCTTTTGGGGTCCTGTTTATATGGGTGCCGTACTATATTTGGGACCGAAAAAGGGAGCCTAATTTAGAGAACTACCCAGTTACATTTCAACTTGCTCCAAAACCCCCTAACCCTAAGCCCAGACAGTAATTCGAAAATGACCCCCGCCCCCTATGGAACCCCCTGTTTGGAATCCTTGAGTCGAACCTTATTCTTTATTCCAGGACACCTAGCGAGGGTGGCTGTATCCATAGTGACATATCATATCCCCTGATCGTTTAAGTGTAGCCTTATAAACCCCATTACATATAGACATGGATATATACAAATACACATACATACATGTATGTAAGTAAGTCGGTGTGTAAGTATATATATATATACATAAGTATATATATACACACATCCCCTGAGCCGTTATAAAGACAGCCGGGCGGAACCCTACAAGCCTTACTCACAAACTATAAACCGATTTAGAACCCTTGCAGAACCCTAAACCCTGAACTCCAAACTCAAAACACATCAAAACCCGAAACCTTAAACCCTAGACCGGGAAAGGCTACGCTCCTAAGCCCTTATTGTTTAGAAAGATAGCCGGAGGAGAACTCGCCCCTCATGTTTCTGGACCTTTGCTTCTCGGCGTGCTACGAAAGAAACACACTTCGAAGCCTTCGGGGTTGAGGTTGGCTGAGGGTTTATGGGCCCCTTTAGGTCACTTTAAGTGTGCTTCAAGGGTTGTTTTGGGTTTAGAGGCTCTTTGTTGAGTTTAGGGTTGAGGGTTTAGGGTTTAGGGGAGTTTGTTGAAGGGTTTACGGGCCCGTGCATGACTCTTGTTGGTGCGATTGTTGCTACTAGTACATAGTGCTCGTATTGCTACTGAGCGGCTACCTGTAACCCTAAACCCTAAACCCTAAACCCTAAACAGCTGTCCCTCAGCCCAAAGATGCCCGACCGAAGGTGAGAACATACACCTACAAGCAGGGTTCTACTCTAAATATACACCATAAAAAGGAGCTACTTAGGGGCCTATGAGTATGTGGTTGTAGTTGATCATCGAAACTTCAACGCGCCGCAGCCCTGAACCTACGGGAACCCTAAACCCCAGAGTCCATATAGCAGCAAGCAGCTCGACCGACAATTCCAATTAGCTTTGGCCTTGGTGAGGGCCTTGTAAACCCTAAACCCTAAACCCCTAAACCCTAAATCCTAAACCCTAAACCCCTAAACCTAACCTAAACCCTAAATCCTGAAACCCTAAACCCTAAACATGGATTGCTGGGTTTCAGTTTGCGTTCAGGCAGTTAAGGCCTCCAGGCCTACGGTTGGGTTTAAGGTTTGGGGTTTAGGGTTTAGGGTTTGGGGTTTAGGGTTGATGATATAAGTCCTGCATTACCCATAATAAAGAATATACCATAATTACCACAGTTAGGGTTTAGGGTTTTAGGGTTTTAGGCCTTAGGGTTTAGGGTTGATGACATAGATCCTGCAATACCCACAGTAAGGAATATACCATAATTCCCATAGGCTAGGGTCCTTAAGGCAATGCAGGATTTGTATCATCAACAGTAGGATACTCCGCCATACTGTCAGCCTCTGCCCAGGGAATATGCAACACCAGGGTCATTGAGAAGCACACGTGAGGTGGGATAGCTTAAAGCAGTCCCGGCAACGAACCAGTTTAGCAACTTCCGGGTGCGATCATGCCAGCACATCCTCCGTCCCTCACCTGCGCAGCCTTGTAGTGCCATTAAGTAGTAACATATAGTAACCCTTATTGTTGTAGCCGTTTATATGGTAACCTTCATAGCTATCCTTAGAATTACCAGTGCTACCATTAGACAACACGGATCCTGACACGTGGTATCCTAGCGCAGCTCCTCCAAGAAGCTTTGCCTTTTCATTATTTAAAATTATTTAAACAACCCCAAGCCCTATCAACGCAATTCGGCACGAAGAACAAAATATTGGGGCCTCAATACTTATATCTGCTATTTCGGTGGGGTTCGCCAATGCATGAAAACTCCAGCCACTTGTCCCCACTCACCGGAAATCATGGGACTTCCAGCCGAGACCACGGACCTGTGATCGTAAGACCTTTTTGAGGACTCCTCAATTAACTTTCTCAAACGGGTCCCCGACATAGTACGGCACCCTTGTAAACAGGACACCAAAATCCCAGCCCCCAAATATTAAAACCGGGAGGGGAGGGGAGGAAGGCCCTCCCGCCCAAATAACAACTCGGAAAGTGGTTTCATTATCTCTACTGTCACTTTTGAGGGAGCTTGCTCTTGGTGCTGCTCTGGCTCGTGCTCATGCTCCTGCTGCATCTCTTGCTCTCGCTCCTGCGCGTGCTTTGGCTCTTGCTGTTCTTCTGCTTTTCCTCTTGCTTTTGCTCTTACTCTTGCACCTTGCTTTTGCTCTTACTCCTGCTCTTGCTCCGGACGCCATAATGCAAATTGGGTGTTAAAGGGCAGGGATGATTTCGGCAGGATTGGCCCCAAAGTGTTTTTTGCTTCGGGAGTGGTTAATAAGTGGGGGAAGGGATTGAAAGGGACCGTGATTTAGAAAACTACCCATATGTACAACACCCACAATTCCTATCCCACAAAATCCGAGACCCGAATTTCGTTGATCCCTCAACCCGAAACCGTAATTTCCTGAAAGACGTAAACCATCAACCTTAATCTTTAACTTTAAACCCTACTTGAAGGGACGGGGCACTTACAAAGTCGAGCTGTGCAAGAATGACTACACGCATAGATTAAGGTACTTGCAGCCACAATTATTGCGGGTTTAGGGTTTAGGGTTTATCCCTGATGGTCGGGGTGCGAGTATTCAGGCACAATGCTGCCTTTCATTTCAGTCCGTGATGTAGCCAAAGTATACCGTACTCTACCTCCAAGCCCTACGACTCCTATTTACCAAGCCCCGCGAAGCCCTATTGACCCTAAAAACTGGGTCCTTGTTGGCTACCATTTTACATGTTTGTTATAAGAAAACTTAGCAAGGATTGACAGTGATCATTTTCAATATAGCCCCAACAGGGAGCCAGAAAACCCCAAACTAGCTTCCTTAGACCCCCCAGAACTCTCCATGCGCGAATGCTGCTGGCATTGTATAAGCTAGTATAAGCCGGAAGCTGGATGTTCAGCAAAGACTCCAAAAGCCCTCAGTCAGCATGGGATCTTCCCCAGGTAGGACAGGATAAGATCACAAGCACAGGTCTTTAGTTGCTCCTAGAAACCCTAAACCCTAAAAAACCCCTAAACCCCTAAACCCTAAAAACCCCTAAACCCCTAAACCCTAAACCCCTAAACCCATCTTTGCCACAAGCCCGAACCGTGAGGAAGGCAAGGGCCGCTAGAACTAAAGCCCGAAACCCTGGCAAAAGCCCTAAGTTCTTGGGGTTTAGGGTTTGCAGGGAATTTTGTAGGGTTTAGGGTTTAAGGGTTTAGGGTTTACAGGGAATTTTGCAGGGTTTAGGGTTTAAGGGTTTAGGGTTTACAGGGAATTTTGCAGGGTTTAGGGTCTAAGGGTTTAGGGTTTAGGGTTTAGGGTTTACAGGGAATTTTGCAGGGTTTAGGGTTTAAAGGTTTAGGGTTTAGGGTTTAGGGTTTAGTTTACTAGGGTTCCTCTTTAAGGGCAGGGGTTCTATACGGGTTAAGGGTTAAACCCTAAACCCTAAACCCAGGGCTTTATAGGCTTCTAGCACGGGGGCCTTCATCAAGCATTTCTGCACGCTCGAACTCCAGACTGGACATCCTTTTGCATTGAGGGCCAATAAAAAGGGGCCTTAATGCTTACCTAGACATTTTTTTGGGGGGCGTCCTTTTTACAAATGTAATCTAATATACCCCAAGACCCTATTCTAATTCTTAAGGCCCTTAAAACCCCAAACCCTTATAGTCGCCCTTCTAGAACCCTTTATAAGGAACCCCTTAAAGGAACCCCAAAAGCCTTATTCTTATTTTTTCTCCAGGACATTTTCAGGTGGGAAGTTATAGGAGCCTTGTAGAAAGTCTATATACCTTATAGAACCCTATATACCCTAAACTCCCCACCTGTAGTTTCCTTAATGTTCCGGCCCCCACCTTCTTCCGAAAGCCTCCAAGAGAAGCCCTGAAGCCTACGTACGACCCGCGACCCAGAACTTCCAAAAGGGCCCTTTAATCCAGCTCCGTGGGGTCGCTGATATGGGGTCCTTGTTGGCTACAATATTACATGCTTGTTATAATAATAACCAATAAGGATTTAAAATGATAAGTTCTAATCTAGCCCCAACCGGGAACCAGTTAAGCTACAATAGGTAGTTGGGCCCATTGCTTGCTGTGGCCATAAACAAACTTCGACCCTTTAAACCCTAAACCCTCAAACCCCACACCCTAAACCCTACACCCCAAACCCTAAACCCTCAAACCCCACACCCTAAACCCTAAACCCTACACCCTAAACCCTAAACCAAACCCCACACCCTAAACCCTACACCCTAAACCCCAAAAAACTACGCCCTTAGGTCGATTTACATAGGGGTATTGGAGTCTCGCAAATTCTCATGCCGGATTCACTTCTGCTCCTTTGGCTATGAGTGGCTTGTGAGGGTTGAGGTTTTGGGGTTTAGGGTCAAGGGTTTAGTAATTTAGGGCATAGGGTTTAGTAATTTAGGGCTTAGAGTGTTAGGGGAGTTTTAGTAATTTAGGGTTTTGGGGTGGCGCTTTTGGGGCTTCGAGCGTTCGTTGATGCTTCCTGGTTTTCTTGTTGTGGTGTTTGGTGTCCAGGGGCTTGGGTACAGACTTGGGGGTTTTTACTGTTTGCAGCTTAACGGTTTAGGGTTTAGGGTTTAGAGTAAGTCACATGGGCATGGAGACGTAGCAACTCACTGGTCCTTTGATCATGCCTTGATTTATAGAAGCCCCCCCCGTAATCCCTGATTAGGGGTGTAAATGGGGTGGACGGTGTACAAAATATCTCTGTATATATAATATGATAGATAGATAGGTGGATCGATAGATAGCTAGATAAATAGATAGATAGAGAGAGAGAGAGAGAGAGATCGATATATACATACACATATGTGCATGGGTATATATCGTTATGTGGTGTAGCCTGTATGTATCTGCGTGCGTGCTGCACGTATGTATATGTGCATACAAGTTCAATATACATAAATAAATATTACAACACGTACATATACACATAAATTTGTGTGTGTATATATATACACCCATATANNTATATGCATATATGTATATATGTACACATGCACATAGACATGCATCTGGATATATCCGTGTGTGGAAGCAGACGGCTCCGAGGGCTTATGCTGTCATGTATTCATGCAAACTTTTGGGTTAGACAGATAGTCACAGAGTTCTGAATGCTGGCATCGTGGCATTCAAGTTCATACACTAGCATAAAATGC
>CAJNJA010086796.1:1166-20271 GCA_905231915.1 Symbiodinium necroappetens
CCATCATACCCTAAACCCTAAACTCTAGACCCTAAATACTAAACCCTAAATAAAGCGTTCTTGGGCCTGTTGTTTTGGGGCTTCAGTTCAGTCTTCGTCCGCACTGTAAGAGCGCCTCTAAACAGAATCGTCGAATCGTAGCTGTCCGCTCGATGAAACTGCACACAAGGGTTTAAGGGTTTATAATTATAGGCAAGGGGCCCTACTGCATGCAGTTTTTCATTGCCGTGATCTTCTTAGAATGCTGGCTGCCGGCTGCATCACGTACTGAGCATCGAAACCCCTGACACTGCAGCTTGTAGGCGAAGGGCTACAACCGAGCCATACTTGGAGAGAGTCGGGGGACTTAGTAAGTGGGTAAAAAGTAGGCTTACAAGTACCCTCAATAGGGTCCTTATTGGGGTTCTGATACACAGAAGTCTATAGAATAACTACTTACTAAGTCCCCCGATCCTCCAAGCACACTCCGAAGTCTAAAAACCTCGACCTTCCAAACCCGAAGCCTAGAAAAGGGCGGGTGCTGTGGCCCCCTGCCCATGTCCCCTGAAACCGAAGCAATACATAACCCTAAACCCTAAACCCTGCAACCGAAGCAATACATAACCCTAACTTAACCCGAAACCCTAAACCCTTGAAACCGAAGCGCGACATGAGCCAGGTCATTCCAAAAGTACAGCCGAGTGGCGAGCGAATGATCTGCAGGAGGGTTGCAAAGGGGGAGTCTGGGTGCTCGGGAATGGAGGGTTTTTGGCTTTGGGGTGCAGAACTTAGGGTTGAGGGGTGCAGAGTTTGGGGTTTTGGGTTTAGTGGAAGGAACTGGAGGCCTACTATAGATGTCCGAAGAATTAGCACTTAGTAGCTTAATGAGTTTAATGCTGTTCTGATAGTCGCTGTAGTTATACTATACGTATACCCTATAGCCTATGGCCCTGTCGCCCTTAAATGAAACCCTAGTAATGCGTACAGAACCCAACAACATCCGCAAGCTCAATTGAGACAAGGTCGTCATGCGTCAAGTTAGTTACTAACAACCTTAAACCCTAAACCCAGAGCCCTACGCAGCCTGAACGCAATAGAGGCAAGCTAAGGATTGGTTAGGGTTAGCAGTTTTAGGACGATTCAGGCTTTTAAGTTTCGGATCGTTTAGGCTGTAGGCTTTAGGATTTTTCAGAGCCGGATTGTGTGGGAATTTTGGATGGGGTAGGGCTTTGAGCCTAGCATGGGTTATATAGGGTGAAGGGTTTGCTAATTTAGGTTAGTTCGGGGTTAGGGACGGAGTTGATGGTTCAGTGTTGAAGAATACCCTAAACCCTAAGCCCTAAACCCGAAACAACCCTAAACCCCTAAACCCCGAATGTTATGGGCCCGAAACTTCTGAGCCGATCAAAGCTAAACCCAAGGTCTTCAAATCAATAATGGTAGAGGCCTTAATGATAACCCATACTGTTCCCTAGGGTTCCTTCTTGTAGTTATAGTATCTTATGCGCCAAAACCCTGCTCCAACTTAGGGTTTAGGGTTCACGGTTAGTTCTCGATGGGGCCACATAATACGACAACAGCTCTTTATGCTGCTCTAAGGAGCTTCTGGGTACTTCTAAGAGTTGCTCAAGGTGTTCAGTTGTTTCGAGGCTTCTTTAAACCTTAAACCCCAACCCTAAGCCCAAGCCTAAACTCTAAATCCCAAAAAATCAGTTCTTGGACAGAAAGAAGCAGGGTTGTGAACACACCATCCCAGCTGCCGCGAAGCTCAGAACGGCCCGTTCAGCCTGCTGCAAGGATAAAGTCTTAGGGCTTAGGGTTTAGGGATTAGGGTTTAGCGCTTAGGGATTAGGGTTTAGGGCTTGGGGTTTAGCGTATCGATCACTCATAAAGGCCAAGGGCTTCAGCTAAGGGATAGCAGCTTGCGAGCTTCGTGGGGACTCTCGATATAAGCATGGCCTTCGCAATGTTGGCTTTAATGGACCCGGGAACCGAAATCCCAGCCGCAGCCACGCTGGAGCAGGTCGGCGATGTGCGCCTGGAGTTTGGTGACGACCCAGAGAACTCTATGTTGGCCAGCTCTCATCTGCTCCGCTTGGCTTCTCCCGTGTTCAACCGCATGCTCCAGAGTGGCATGAAGGAAGCGCAGCAAAGCGTCATCAAGGTGGATGTGGCCGGCAAGGACGAGTTCAACGCCTTCTACGACTTATTGCTGCCAAAGGCATGGAGCACCGAAGTAGTAACGGAGCAAAATGTTGATTCGCTTCTTGCTATCAGTGACTACTACCAGGTAGAGAGCATCAAGCAGAAATGCGAAAGTCGGCTTCTTCTTCTTCCTCCCACTGGCACGCGCCTCCTACAAGCCCACAAGCACGGCCTCAAGCAGCAATACCAAAGGTGCATTGGTGCATTGGCCAAGAGGAGCACAAAGGAGGACCTGGAGGTGCTTCGCCAATCCGAGCCGGACATCCTTCTGGAGGTGGCCCTGAGAAAACAAGATGTCTTGAAGCCACTCTTGCCGCTCAAGAGGATGAGGAAGGAGATTGCCAAGTGCAAGGCCGCTTTAGATGGGGACGAGGATTCTGATGACGATGATTCTGAGTCGGTTTCTCATGATGAAGATTCGAGAAATCGAAAACGATTCAGGAGCGTCCTCGCAAAGGCGCTGACCGCCTTGCAATGATCTCTTCCATAGACGAGATGGGAGGCAGCTTGCAAGAAACCCAGGCCCCTGGGAGGATCCAAGAAGTAGATCCCCTAAGGTGTTTCCTATAAAGTGGGTCCCAAATTAGGTGATCTACTTTCTATCCTGCCGGGGGTCTGGGAAGGCAGCCCAGGCGAGTGTCGAGACGGGTTCATCGGGAAACCCACCGCTTTGGACGGATGCTCTTCCGAATCTGTGGGTCGTTCCCTCACAAAAGAGTGCATCCCTCTGGGTTTGGGGTTTCAGGGTGTGGGGCTTGAGCGTTTTAGGGTTTTGGAGTCCCCCACACTGGGAATACGGACTCTGAAGTGTAGTTTAGGGTTTAGGGGTCTAGGGTTTAGGGGTTTTTGGGTTTGTGGGGTTTAGGGTTTAGGGCTTAGGGGTTTAGGGGTTGAGGGTTTAGGGGTTTAGGGTCTAGGGGTTTTGGGTTTTTGGGGTTTAGGGCTTAGGGGTTTAGGGGTTGAGGGTTTAGGGGTTTAGGGTTCAGGGGTTGGGGGTTTGGGTTTTGGGTTTAGGGGTTTAGGGTTTAGGGGTTGGGGGTTTTGGGTTTAGGGGTTTAGGGTTTAGGGGTTGGGGGTTTTGGGTTTTGGGTTTCGGGGTTTAGGGTAGGTGTACCATGCGCAGCATTGTCTTTGCGGATCTTTGAGGCTTGCCATGCCCGGAATGGTTCTCAGGAAGCCACCACGGTTAAACCCCCAAACCCCTAAACCCGTAAGCCCTAAACCCTAAAACCCTAAACCCTAAACCCCTAAACCCGTTAGGGTTTTCGGCTTCAAGGGCGCTGCAGGGGGACTTCCTTCTGGGAGGCACAGGGCTGCAGATGCAGTGTAGGTCAGTTTCGGGCTTTAGGGACCCATCTGCTTGCTGTCTACTTTGAGTTTCTTGGTTGTTGCCAAGAGTTTAGGCTTCAAGTTGTGCAATATTCCCTAAACCCTAAACCTTAAACCCTAAACCCTAAATTCCCTGTTAGGTCCTTCTGTTTTTGCTAAGTCCTTAGGGCCTCTCGGCCCGACAAGCTTCAATCGAGCGAACTAAACTCTAAGCCTTAGACCCTATACCCTAAGCCCTAAAACCTGTTGAATGCAAGACGAAAAAAGGTCCTTAAAGAAAAAAAGCCCTAAAAGCTGAGCCCTAAAGCCCTACTAAACCTGAAACCCTGAGCCCTAAACCCAAAATTCCAGGCCTCCTTCATTCGGAGTGGGTTTTTAGGTTGTCAGGTTCCCTCAGGGTGCCAGCAGCAGCTCTGAGCATTGCCGAGTCTCTGATATCTTTTCGGATTTGGACTGAACGTACCCTAAACCCGAAACCCTAAACCGTTTCGGGTTTAGGGTTTAACCAAAAGCGAGGTGAAGATGGCATTGGCAACGGCCCATGCATCGAGCTAATCACGAGTGCATAATACTGTTGATGATTTAAATCTGCATAATTCACCTTAAGGACCCTAAACTTTGGGAATTATCGTATATTCTCAGTATGGGTAATGCAGGATTTATATCATCAACCGTCCTTGTGAAAGCAATATTCTGGCTTGCGACGAAGTACAGGTCCTTGGGGCCACGGCGTTTCCATTGCTTTGTGAGGCTACTTCGGTGCTGGGCGAAGTTTGTTGGGCTCAGCGCACATCGTAACCGGGGGAATGTATGGCTTTTGGCCAAGAGCTCCATATATATATATACACTACTACTAATGTTAGCACGGAGCTCGTTCCTCGCAACTGCAATAACTTAGGGTTTGGGAGACACTGTTGAAAGAGGTTTGGAAACAGAGGGTTTAGGTTTTACAATGACACTTGCGAATGGTGCAGACGCGGCTCGAGAAGCTAGACACGCGCTCGAATACTACTTGTAGCTTAGGTGATGATTGCTCTACAATACTGTTCCTGGTTTAGGCTTAGGAAGGACAGGTTTTTTAGCAGACAATTTCGCATTGAAAATAACAGTTTCAATCATGAAGACTGCAACCAGCTCGTCAACAGCAACCAGGGTTATCTTAATTCGTTGGGCATACTCCGCTGGTCGAAAGGAAATTTACACTGTTTGGCTGCAACACTAGACATCGATGTAGCACCACTAGTCTTTAAGTTCATGAGCCCGTGACTCATTTACAGTACATGTCAGCGTCACTAGACCTGGAGCCTATTGCTGGCCGGTTTATTGCTGGGGCCATGATGGGCAGGGGAACCAAAAGGCCAGCGGAGGACATGGAATCACAGGCTGCCGACAACATCGACACGCCCACAGCAGCCACGCTGGAGCAGGTCGGCGATGTGCGTCTGGAGTTTGGTGACGACCCAGAGAACTCTATGTTGGCCAGCTCTCATCTGCTCCGTTTGGCTTCTCCTGTGTTCAACCGGATGCTTCAGAGTGGCATGAAGGAAGCCCGACAAAGCGTCATCAAGGTGGATGTTGCCAGCAAGGAAGAGTTCGGTGCCTTCTACAGCCTACTTGGACTTTGGGCATGGGATGCCGACAAGGTGACCGCGGAAAACGTGGATTCGTTTCTGGCAATCAGTGACTACTACCAGGTGGATATCATCAAGCAAACCTGCGAGAAGCTGCTGCTTAGTCTTCCTCCCACTGGCAAGCACCTCCTGCAAGCCCACAAGCACGGCCTCAAGCAGCAATACCAAAGGTGCATTGGTGTATTGGCCAGGAGGAGCACAAAGGAGGACTTGGAGGTGCTTCGCCAATCCGACCCGGACATCCTTCTGGAGGTGGCCCTCAAGAAACAAGCATTGCTTGACATCTTCATGGCCCTGGAGGAGTGGCTGCTCTAGAGAGCGATGACCTCATTTAAGCTTGAGTTCTTTACCGAGCCGGGGCCATGGAAGGAAGCTCTGCTCAAGATGCTCGCGTGTGCACGCAACATGGCGGATGTGTATAAGCTTGAGACAGCTATGACAGAGTGCGAAGGCAATCTCCAGTGATCGCATGCACAAGGCCTTGTCCGTCCTAGTCATTTGCATAGCTTACGAGTCCCAACTGAATGCACTAATATTGCAAATGCTAATGGCTAATGGATGTGGAAATCATGTTACCACTAGGATTCTGTGGCAGATGCCTAAATCGATCTGCTGTTGCTTGTCACTGGCACTCGCAGTTTTCGGCAGCGTCCTGAGAAAAAAACTTGCTCCGATGATGGTTGCGTTGCCACTTCCAGTAACGGAAAGGGTTAAGGGTTTAGGGGTTTGTTAACTGGCATCGACTCCAGTTCCTGTTGAATCCCGTGGTCTTGGCCTTGATTATCAGCATCATAGTAGGGGACCTTAAGCTATTACACTACCCGAAAGAGTAGGATCTTGATTATAAGGACCCCAAAATAAGGCCTAAACCCCTAAACCCCAAACCCCTAAACCCTAAACCCTTAACCTTAAACCCTAAAACCCTAAAAAACATCCTAGTTTTCGGAAGCTCCCATCATGTTGAAAGGACACTTCACCCAGAGCAGGAGGGCTTAGTGGCCTTGCAGAAGGCCGGGCTTTTGGCAGTCCAGGCTCCAAAACTAAGAGTTTAGGGCCCAGGGTTTTAGGGTTTAGGGTTCAGGGTTTAGGCTTGGGGTTTAGGGATTAGGGATTAGGGTTTAGGGATTAGGGTTTAGAGTTTGCGGGTTTGTGTTTAGGGTTTAGGGTTTAGGGGTGTGGGTTTAGGGATTTGGGTTTGGGGTTCAGGGTTTAGGGTTTAGGGGTTTGGGTTTTAGGGTTTAGGGATTAGGGTTTGGGTGTAGGGTTTCGTGCTTTACGATTTTCCGGGCTTGAAGGTTCATGGCCAATCTGATACCGGACAGCGGGGTTGCTTCGACTAGGGAAAAACCCGAGGCTTGCCCATGAGCCGTTGAGTGGGGCAGGGTTTAAGGTTTAGGACTTAGGCTTTGGGCTGGACTGTTGCGGCCAAGGACTTAGACCGTGGAGTGTAGGGCCTGTAGACTCAAAGGCTTAGAGTTTGTCCATGTACCAACTACTGCCAGGACGGTGTGCGGGGGAGAGACAGGACCCAACAACATTTAATCTCGAATATGAATACAAGACTTTTTTTGAATGCTGCAACCTGTTAGATTTTGCGGGGATGAAGACTTGTTGGAAGCACGGCCTGCGTCACACAATTGCTGAGGCTTCTTCGTCGAACTTTTAGCCTCAGTGTGCGTTCTCCTGGGCTAGCACTAAGAATAGTTTTGCTGTTTCTCGGGATGGTGATGTTCGGCATTTCTGGTTTGGCTCTTATCATTGTTCGACGTTGTTCGGCTATACTGGTTTCGGAATTGGTTGTGGATTATGCTTTCCACTAGATTCCCAAATGCCTAAACAGCCTAACGCCGCAGCTGGAGGTGTAGAAGCAGCTACCAGGTTGTGTGAGGATTTGCTTGGAAGGCGCCTTGCTAATCCCGAATCCACCCGCTTGGCAGTTGGAGGATCGCAGGTTTAAGTAAGATAGCCCTAGCTGCCGTAGATTTACCGCCGTAGATCCAATATCCTGATGCTTGCGACTCATCCAATGGTAACCTGAACTCGAAGCACTATCGACGGCCCTAAGCCCTATGTTTTATTTTAGGAGATTGTCCGAAGTGGGTGTAAGCTGCTTACCAGGCAAACAACACATCGCTTATCCACTCCTTTCACAACAAGCCCGCGCCTCAGGCTATGGCAATCCGAAAACCTTACGTAAGAGATGCAAGAGGACTGTATGTCCTTGACTGCACCCGAAACCCTAACCCTAAAGCTCGGCACAACCCAATGTATCCTTCAGGCTTTTGGTTAAGGTTTCGGGTTTGAGGGTGTAGGCGCTTCTAAACAACATCAATCCGAAACCCCACAAGCTTGAACCCAGATAGGTAGTTCTCTAAATTAGGGTCCCGTTTTGGGCCCCAATATAGTACTGCACCCTTATAAAGAGGACCCTAAAAACGGACCCTACTTTAGAGAACTACCAAGATCCCTCCATGCCTAAGGTATTGTGATTAGTTCAGGGGGTTCGGGTCTCTGGGAAGCCCTAAACTCCTTGAGCCCTGAACTTCCTTGAGGTTTAGAAGTTTAGGCGTTAGGGGTTTAGAAGCTTAAAGGTTTCGGAATTGTTAGTAGTCCGAAGAATGAATGAAACCCACAGCGGCACTGAAGCCCAAGACCTCGGCTGAATGCTAGATGCCAGTACCCATTCGTGCATGTATATAGGTACGTATGCAGGTGTGTAGATGTAGAAATGTAAACATGTAGTCATGCACGCAGTAGCTAGTATGCATGCATGAACGGAGGTATACATCTGTACTTGTTGCATAGACATACTGACGTTGTGTGCGAAGGGATTTGCAACATGCAAGCGCAATTCATCGGCTATCTATGTATACGCCTAGTCATTTACCAATCGTTGATTTGCTGTAGTTGTTCATAGCTCCGAAATGTTTTCGTTGTCTCGGCTGTTACATAAATGGGCTTCATTCTCGTGCCACTGGGCGGTTACCGGAGGGATCCTAGTTACGTACACGGTAGGTCATTGTTTTCGCATCTAACGGAAATCCTACCTCACCCGAGCACTACAGTAGTCCGTCATGTCAGTATGTTGGCATCCAGGGCTAAATCCTGAACCCTAACCCCTAGACCCATAAGTAAGTAACACGACCCAGGCCACCCAAGTGGAACGAGCAAGTTGGCGCCTTCGTTCTGAACTTCAACAAGCGAGTGACGCAGGTTGCTGGGATCAACAAGGGGGGTTTTGCAAAAGCTTTAGGGCCTAACCTTAGGGTTCAAGGTTGAGGGTTTCGGACCTAATTAGGTTCGGTTTAGGGTATAGGGTCTAGTCATGCATTTCGGGTGCAAGAAAGAGTGCAGGAGAGAGTGAGGCGGAGTCAGGTCGCGGTTGAGGGCTCGTGGATAGATTGATGCAAGCACGATGTTTGCGTTGTTTCATTGCTGTTGCGAGTGCTCCCAGTTCGGTCAGCACAGTTTTTAAGGTTTCTGCACTTGGTCCGTTTATGCCACCTCTCATCAACCAAACACCACCCTTGATGGCTTAGGGCTTCGGGTTTCCCTTTGAGCATGTTCATCTTAGTCTGAAGTTGCACTAGAGCCGTGATCATGATCGTGGATAGAGTAGAGGTTTGGGATGGCAGATGGTGATCCCAAGTCGCACATTCTGCAGCCAGTGGTCTTCAAAGCCCACATGCATGAGGCGTCTGTGAAGAACTTTCAGCTCACCACCTCAGATGATCCGGACACGGCCAGGGGGGATGGGCTGGGGCGTCTGGAGCGTAGGGAGCTTGATTGTTCCGGGATGTATCGGGCCTGGGTTCACGATTTCAGGTTAAGGGTTTGGATTTAGGGTTTAGGGTGTAAGGGTTTGAGGTTGAGGGTTTGGAGATTACGGTTTAGGGTACTGTTTCGGATTCACAACCAAGTTCATGCTTTGCACTGACGACAGGCTCTTGCAATTTTGTGAGGATAGGTCTAAGCTGATTCGAGCGAAGTCTCCATATTGAGCCCTCATCGCTGAACTGGCTGCAGGTGTAGGTGTCTGACCTTCCAAGTTTTATTTTGTATTTAGGGTTTAGGCGGGATTTCATTAGAATTTGGGGTTTAGGATTCTGTATGGTTCTGCGGTTTCGGAGTTCGCACTGTCAATTTTTGGGGGTTCTGCTCCTTCAAAAATCTACAGTCCGCGGAGATTGGGGCTCAGGGATCGGGGTTTGGGTCGTGAAACCGTAAGACCCGAAGCCCTCAATTCTCAACCGCATGGGGTGTTGATCGATCTCTTCAGATACCCTGGGGCTCCAAGCAGCCCAGAGGAGATACTATTTCAAGACTTTAGATCCCAAAGTAGGTACTATTTGTATACTTGGAGTTGTAGGGATATGGAATTTAGGGTTCCTATTGTAATTTAAGGTATAATTCCGAAATTAAGGGTTTTTGGAGTCTCTGGGCTTCAGACAAGGAAGCCCAAAGCCCAGAGATCCGGCCAACGGAGCTCTGAAACCCAAAACATCCAGGCCTTCCCTCGATCCGAGACCTTCCAACAAAATCCCATAATTAAGGAACGTACCTTAAAATCATACTAATAGGGTTCCTGTTCGAATTTAAGGGATATATTATATATTCCTTAAATCTTCAAGAGATTTTGGAAGGTCTGGGGATAAGAAGCCACGTGCACGACCATGGCTGCTTCAGGTCTTCCTCCAGTTCGGCAGGGTCGGGAAGGCAGGCACGGGGTCATTTAGGGTTTCGGGGGTTTAGCCCTAAACCCAAGTCCCTAAACCCTAAGCCCTAAACCCTAAACCCAAGTCCCTAAAAATCCGACAAACCCGAAACCCTAAGCCCAAGTCCCTAAACCATAAATACCCTAAACCCAAGTCCCTAAACCCGACAAACCCTAAACATTGTGCTGCTACTTTTTATGTGCATGCACATAAAAAGTAGCAGCACAAAGCCCTACATAAACCCTTGAAGCCTTACCCCCCGCACCCTAACTTCAGGACTCTAGGCTTCGCAGCCGTGCTGCAGGGATTCCTAACCTGGGTCCTTTTTGGATACAATTTTACATACTTGTTATAATAAAACCCAAATAAAGATTAAGCATGATCAATTTGAGTACCTTAAGGACCCTAAACTATGGGAAATATGGTAAATATTCCTTACTATGGGGTAATGCAGGATTTATATCATTATCCCTTAACCCCAAACCCCAAACCCTAAAGCGTAGTAATGCGGGACCTATGGAGGGACGGCTGCAGGTGGTTTTGGCGAAAGACCTGGGGCCACAGGTTGGGGTTTCCGGGCTTTGGGCCCTTGCTGGCGATCCAGTGATTCAATGATTTTTTGGGGTTTTAGGGTTTTAGGGGTTTAGGGTTTAGGGGTTTAGGGTGTAGGGGTTTAGGGTTCAGGGTTTAGGGTTTAGGGTTTAGAGTTTAGGGTTTAGAGTTAGGTGGAGACTATATTGATGTTGCTACAGTTAGAGCCAGAGCTGTTTCTGTGTGCATAGTTTGTTGGCATTCCAATGAGTGCTAAAACTACTGGCAGTACTCCCTAAACCCTAAGCCCTGAGCCCTACCCTCAGTGCTCAAGGACGTCTTCAACATGGACTTCAAGTTCCCGTTCTCGCCATTCCAAGCCTTTGCCATCTGCCCCGGGGCTCATCTGTGGGAGCAGCCGTGTTTTGGAGCGTCCTAGAGGGTTGCTCTTGCGGGTTCCCTTTAAGGCTCCTTGAAGGGTTCCCTGAAGAGGATTCCTCTAAGGGTTCCGGGAAGAGCTTTCGTAGGAAATATTGAGGAGAAGGGCCCACGATTGTAGAATTCAGTCGGGGCCGCCATGATGATGAAGATGGCGATCGCCCTCATTATCACCATCACCTTTCCACGGCAACCAGCACCCTCATCAAGTTCATGGCCCTCACTGCAGACATGTTTCGCGTCAGGGGATAACGGTTCATGCTCCGAAGTGCGACCCCGAACCCGAAGCCATATAGATGCTGAACCCCAAGACGGACTCTAACCATAAGCCCTGAACCCTCAGACCCTGAATTTTGAACCCCCAAGCCCGAAAGCCCGCAACTCTAAACCGCCAAGGGTTCATAGCTCATGGTATATGACGGACAGCGTCATCAGCAGCTAGTGTCAAAGAGAGCTTATCCCCACCAGGGTCAAGAATGCGGCTTCGGTTTTCGATTCTTCTACTCCTTTGGCCTTCGCACTCGAACTCTTAGTAGCTGAATGGCTCTTGTTGGATAATATGATCCCCTATGAAACTGAAAATGTACACTTTCTTGTGCTTGTGAACAGCAGCTCAGAACTGGTGAGAGAGAACCCACCGAGTTTAGTGTTCCCAGAGACTCCAGTACCCCTTAATTAAGGAATCTACCTTAAACCTTTTTAGGGTTCCTATTATAATTTAAGGTATAGTTCCTGAATTAAGGGATATTGGAGTCTCCGGGTTCCCTGGCCCAAGGATCCTGCGCATGTGGAATCTGCACACGTCTTCGGCAGGTTTCAGGTTAGATCCGGGTTAATGTAGGGGCCTTAATGCAATTAGAATAGGGTTTTGGGGGGTTCCTTCTTATAATTATAGTATAGTATACGAATAGGGTTTTGGGGGTTCCTTATCATAATTATAGTATAATATACCCCAAACCCTATTCTAACCATTAAGGCCCCTCTATTAGGCCTTCAGCTTCATGTTAAGACCTCCTGGTTTGCTGTGTCGCTTAGCTGCTGAGAGGAGTTCAGGGAACACGCTCGGTGGGGGGCTTAGGGTGCAGGGTTATTTAGGTCCCGATGTATGAAGTATACGTTCACTAATCCTCCAGCTCCAAGTGTAGCCCCGTAGTTGAAAGTTCACAGGCAATCACAAGTAGGATCATGAAGATATTGCCTCGTTTAGATGTTCCCCTGGCGCTAAACCGTAAGCCAATTCAAACCGAGGTCTCAGCTCCTTCGACTACAAGCTTTGTTGTGAGTGAGCTTGTCACGCTCGGCGGGGTGGCCGCCCGCTTCCTCAACACAATCCGAGCGTAGGGCTTCGATTAGGAACCCAAAAAGCACAAAAAGGCATAAGTATTTTTGCAGGGGTAGCCCTAGCTCCTTGGGCTTCAAGTACAAGGGGGTTTAGATGGGATATCCCTATCCTATGTATTGCTTATGTGCTTGTTTGGGGCCCCTATCGTAGGCGACAGTTCAGGCGTTTCGATAGAGTCGGGACTCGTTGGCGGTCACGAACCCGAATTCTTAAATCCTGGACCCTCGACCTCAATCCTTTCGCTCTACTTCCTTTGAGGGTTGAGGGCTCTGGGTTTAGGATTTAGGGCGGATATCTCGAAACCCTACCTAGACCCCAAGGAACCTACCTTTGTAAGGACTTATAAAGAAGGGAATCATAACTAGGAACCCTAAAAAGGTAGGTTCTTGGGGGCCCCAGGTAAACCCTAAAGCCCAAAGTGTGGAGACGGCGAAAACCTACGGCTCAGGCCACCAGTTGAGATCTCTGGAAGTATGCGCCTCCTCATTCCCTGGGTTTAGTTAGGGTTTAGTGTAGTATACCACCCTCCTTTCTTTTCGTTGGGGTTTTTAGGGTTCAAGGTTTATCCAAACTCTGAAATTTTTTGTTGTGAAGCAAACGCGCCCTGATTATATGCCGATCTGAGAGTGCCCACCCCCCGGGCCCGCCACTTCAGATGCTCTGCTTTTTTCTGCTTCAGTCGCACCACAGGGCTCCAAAGGATCCAGTCGTTGGCTTAGGAATGATAGGCTCGGGTTGAGGGGTTTAGGGTAGGCCGTAAACCAAATTCTATATATACCTATAGAACCTCAAACCCCTAAACCCTAAACGCGAAATTAAAACAAAAAAACGCTACCCTAAACCCGAACGTCCCTCAAGCGGAAAAGCAGAGCTCTGTCGGTCAACGCCCACAACGAGGAGCAGCTAGCAGCACTGGCAAAGCCCAAAAGGGGTACCCGGTAGGGTCTCCTCGGCAAGGTCCTTAAAAAACCCAGAAACGCCAAACCCCAAAGGCTCTGGACCCTAAACCTTAAACCCTAAAGGCCCTAAGCCCTTTAAACACCAAACCTGAAACCCCAAACAAAGCCTTGAACCCTGAAAGACCCTATGTAGAAACCCTAAACCCTGAAGCCCAATATCCTGAGCAAGTTTCCG
The DNA here is from genome assembly GCA_905231915.1 of Symbiodinium necroappetens. Classification (NCBI taxonomy): domain Eukaryota; class Dinophyceae; order Suessiales; family Symbiodiniaceae; genus Symbiodinium; species Symbiodinium necroappetens. The sequence continues at coordinate 14,471 of CAJNJA010086796.1, forward strand.
ACATATTCCTCAGGGCTGGGTGTTATGCTTGTGCTAGAATATACCACCAAATCCCAGTTCTTGTTCTGACAGCCCTTAGATTGGACATCTGTGGGAGGGCAAACCACGACTTCGGAATTCAGGTGTTTGGGGATAGAGGAGTTATAGGATGTTTGGTGCTCGAGGAGTGGCCAAAAGCCCGGGCGACAGCTAGGACGGCCCGAATTACTTCTTGGGTTTAGGGTTTAGGGTTTAGGGGTTTAGGTTTAGGGTTTAGTGGTGAAAAGTCAAGTTACTGTACTTACTTATAAGCATTTCTAACCCTAATCAAGGTACTTATGGCTGCACTTCTGATGAACCTCCAAATAGGATGCTTAAAACTTCAAGCTACCCCAGGATTCCGGCCCAAATTTCCTCCGCTAAGAGTGTTTCTGGTACTGACATATGGAGCCGGCTTTGAAGTATGTACATATCGAGGCACACGAGTACCCAGAGAGCCCAACACCCCTTAATTAAGGAATTATACCTTAAATTATGGGGGCCTTAATACTATGATTTAAGGTATATTCCTTAATTAAGGGGTCTTGGGCTCTCTGGGTATAGCTGAGTATAGCTGAATGGTACGACGCATATTTTGCATGGAGACAGAGTTTGGTTGGGGGAGAAGAAGAAGTTCGCAACGGCCTCAGCTCTAAAAAAGCCCAACCTTGAACCCGAAGCCCTAAACCCTAAACCCTAAACCCCTAAACCCGAAGCCCTAGATCCCCCATGCGCCATAGCGCCAGAGCTGCTTTCTAGACGCTTGTGCCTGTCACCAAGAGGGTCGTTGTCCCGCCGGGCCCTCAGAATTTGTTTTACGATTCCAGGACGGATTCAAGGTTCCAGGAAAGTCTGACACACAAGATACAGCAGATCGGATTCAGAAGTCATTCCTGTCTTCACGGACGAGGTGCCACGTCCCGGACAACTGCCCATGCAGAACAAACTCACAGCTGCCGAGAGAAATCAGCTCTGTCACTGTCCGCTTTTTGTTGCACTCCGTCGGGTCTAAATGCTGAATTTAAGGTGTCAGAGTCTAAGGGTTTTGCGGTCTAGAGTGTTTTGTTCCAGGTCTTAGATCTTAGGGTTTAGGCTTCAGAGGGCTTCGGTTTCAAATTGTCAGAGGTCATCTTCGAAACCCCCGAATCCTACCCAAACCCCTAAAGCCCTAAACCCTACAGCAAACCCTCAACCCGAAACCCTAAACCCCTAGACTCTAAACCCCCCCCAAGGAGCAAGCGCGCACAAAGCCAACTCCCCGAGCCTGAACAGCGAAGAAAGCCGGGGGTTCGGAGGGTTCCTTTAAGGGATCTATGCGGGTTCCTTTAAGGGGTTTAGGGTTTAGGATCTATGCGGGTTCCTTTAAAGGGATCTAGGAGGGTTCCTTTAAAGGGATCTACTAGGATTCCTTTAAGGATCTATGAGGGTTCCTTTAAAGGGATCTAGGAGGGTTCCTTTAAGGGATCTATGAGGGTTCCTTTAAGGGATCTAGGAGGGTTCCTTTAAAGGGATCTATGAGGGTTCCTTCAAGGGATCTATCTATTCGGGTTCCTTTAAGGGATCTAGGCGGGTTCCTTTAACGGATCTAGTAGGTTCGCTTAAGGGATCTATTAGGTTTCCTGTACTTTACAGCGCTAGAGCTACATGAAGCCCTGACTGCGAACCAGTTTCTCCGAAACTGACACTGCCATGTGCACCCGGTGCCTTCAGCCTCACCGATTCTTGTAAGTTGGATCTCCAGCGACGGCCGTGATATAAGCCCGATGCCCTGAACCCCTTACCTCCTGGAGCCCGAACCCGAAATCAAGCCCATACCCCCCAAGCTTAGGGCTTAAAACTCGCGAGGTTGGGTTTAGGCAGCCCTTATGCCTAAATCCAACCTATGAGTGTAGAGTTTCGACCCTTTTTGCAGGGGAAGAGTGCTGATGACTACCCTGCCAGCACAGAGAACACCGCGTACGTGAAGGTGGCACGGCAGCTGACTGGGAAGACATACATGCCATGATTTACAGTCCAGATTTTCTTTTGGGTGCCTTAAACCCTAAACCCTAACCAAAATCCCACCAAAGCCAATTGCAAACAGGGCTTTGTTCGAGGGTATAGGCTTGGTTTTGGGTTTAGGCCTTTAGGCCTTTTGGTGTTCAATTCCAGGGTTAGGGTTTAGGCTTACAGTGTGCGGGATTGGTTTTCAGGTTTAGCTATGGGATAGGGTGCAGGGTTTAGATTTTGCGGGGGTTTTGGACTTAAGGTTTAGGCTTCAGGTTAGTTGCTTGTACTTAGGACTTAGGACAACTGATCATGAGCAAGCCCAGCATCATCCCATTTCGCTGCCGCAGATACCCGGGAGCAAGAATCCTCCGATCTTGCGCACACCTGCAACCCCAAAGCCTGAAGCTTAGACCCGAAAGTTCGCAACTTAGGGTTGAGCGTTTAGGGTTAGGGTTGAGGGTTTAGGGTTTAGGATAATTGTGCCAGGGCCCAGGCTAGTCGTGAAATGCGGTCACCGCCGAGAGCTAGGGCCGGGGGTTTAAGGCTCAAGGACTCTTGGAACAGCCCTCCCTAGAGAACCCAATACTCCTTAATTAAGGAATATACCTTAAATTATAGGGGCCTTAATATTATGATTTAAGGTATATTCCTTAACTAAGGGGTATTGGGTTCTCTGGGTTATGCCAAGCACGCTAAAGAGGCAGGATTCCCAAGCGCCATGCCACTCAGCCTCAAAATAAGCCCTAAACCTGAAGCCCTAAACATCAAGCCCTATAACCCTAAACCCTGAACACCTAACCCTATAACGCTAAACCCCAAACCCCAAACCCTATAACCCTAAATCCTAAACACCAAAACCCTATAACCCTAAACCCTTAAAAAAACCCTGAACCCTGAAGCTCAAGCTCGCCACGAGGAGTTGCTCTTCAAGAGCCGCGAGACTGAAATGTTTGATGCCTGCTTGAACGACTTGAAGGAGGCACCCTAACCCCTAATTCATAAACCCCTAAACCGCCTAAAACCCTAAACCCCTAAAACCCTAAAACCCTAAACCCCAAAACCCTAGACCCATAAACCCCTAAACCCCCAAAGCCTAAACCCACTTGGGGGGCCTTTGGGGTGGTTAGGCTTGTTAGGGCTTAGGGTGTTGGGTTTAGGGTTTGCGGTGTGGGGTTTAGAGGTTTAGGGGTTTAGGGGTTTAGGGTTTAGGGTTTAGGGTTTGGGGTTTGGGGTTTAGGGTTCAGGGTTTCGGGTTTCCGGTTTGGGTTTAGCGTTTAGGGTTTAGGGTTTGGGGTTTAGGGTTGTAGGCTTTGGATGTTTGCTTTAAGCCTAAGTGGAGTTGGGCATTGCAGTACACGGTTTGTTAGGGGCTTCAGGCTCTTGTGGTTTCCAGTTCGAGCGTCTTGAGGCTCACGGGTTTCAATGTCACGATGAGGATATAGGGTGTCGTAGCAAATTCCTATACTACCAGGATCCTTTGCATCCAGTCGTGTGGTTAAGCTCGTCGGGAGTGTCTCAGCATGTGTTTGGAGTTCTGGGCTGTATGAGCTGTGGCTTGGATATATGTCTGCCCCAAACCCTAAACCCCTAAACCCTAGCCCTAAACCCCAAACCCTAAGCCCCAAGCCCTGAACCCTAAACCCCAAACCCTTAAACGCTAACCCCTAAATTGCTGCCCCCCACAAGATGAACCAGCACCCTTGAACTGGCCCTTGAACCAGAAAACACATGGGCAGTTCTCTAATTCAGGGTCCCTTTTTTTTCGGTCACCAGTTTAGTACGGCACCCTTATAAAAAGGACCCTAAAAGGAACCCTATTTTAGAAAACTACCCACAATAGAGCAGGGAACCTTTAACCCGTTTGTGGCATCTGAAGCTTTAGTTCGCTCAGGGTACTGGGCAAGTACGAGTACGGTGAACGAAACAAGCTTCAGCAGCAACCCATGTTAGCCGTTACATGGAGGTTCATGGGACTTAGTAAGTGCACTTATAAGTACCTTAATTGGAGTTAAAGCTAATTATAAGTATAGTTACCTTATTTATGTCCCTAGTTACTACGTCCCATGAGCCTTTAAGTAACCAGAACCGTCAACTGTTCAGGTCGGTCGAGTGCGTGCATCGAGCTATTGATTCGCACAAAAGGTTTACAGTACTCTAGCAAGCTCACGTTTTCAATTTCGTGTGCACTCGGCGCAGACATATGTTTCCAACACTTTCTGGACTTTATGGTGTGGCTAGTGGAGCAGCTGGGCTTAGTAGCTGAATGAGTACACTTTGCACTTTTTGGGATATTAGGATCCTCTATAGAACTGAAAGTCTACACTTTTTTGGGCTCATGAACTCAGCACCTAAGTTGGGACTTTTTCGAAAATGCTACCTTACCCTATCTTGAACTCCACAAGCCCCGAGACTCTAGGCTCTAGACCGCAGGCCCCCAACTGGGTTTAGGCTTTAGGGTTTAGGGGATTAGGGTTTAGGGTTTAGGCTGCAACCACACGTCCAGAACCCTACACCTCAACACCTTAACTCTCTATCTCCAACATGCAGGGCCACAAGCTCCGAAGCAGAGCAGCTTCCGTTTAAGATGGAGACTTCTGGTGAGGAACCCAGGGATGATAACAACAACTACTCGAAGCCGCTTGAATTGAGGCCTTAAGCCGCAAGCCCTTGCAGTATTCTGGACCTCGAAAGCAATCTCTTCATAAACTTGAGACTTGAACCGTCAACAGCAAACCACCCTCGCTTGGCTTTTCTTCGCAAGTGGCGCCCGTAGTGCTAAGAAAAGGCGTTTTGTGTCTTGGGTTGCCTCTACCCAATCCTTAAACGAGTCTCTGACAGGCCCAGAGGAAAATCAAGGAAAACGGCATCAAGGTGGGTTATGAGAACAGGGTTTAGAGGTTTCGGGTTTACTGTTTCGAAGATCCTGCTGACATCGTGCGGGCTGCGAGACCGTGCAGCCTCTGGTTTAAGTAGGTCAAAGGGTTTAGAATATAGGGTTCATGAGATTGTCTCATATTCCGCTACCCTCCTGCTGTCAAGCTGGACGGACGCATGGTAGACTGATTTTCTGAAGAATCGATGTTTCTCTCAGGAACAGCCGATTTTTTCTGGATCATCGCAGGCCTCGACCTTTTTCGATGCCAACGGCCCCTTAGTGGTCTTCATGTCACCTCAAGCAAGCCCAGAGAACCCAATACCCCTTAATTAGGGAATATACCTTAACTAAATTATAGGGGCCTGAATATTATGATTTACGGTATATTCCTTAATTCAGGGGTATTGGGTTCTCTGGGAGGGCTTTGGCCAATGCCATGCTGGCCAGGATGCTCTCAGAGGGGCTGGCTGCCCGCATGGGCCCTAAGCCCTAAACCCTAAAACCCTAAAACCCTAAGCCCGATCCTTTCACTACACTTTAAAAAAAAACCCAAACCCTAAACCCTAAAACCCTGAACCCTAAACCCTAAACCCCAAACCCTAAACCCTATAACCCTATATAACCCTAAACCCTAAATCCCTAACCCTAAACCCTATAACCCCAAAATCCCAAACCCTAAAACCCTAAAACCCTATAACCCTGAACCGGCCCTATAACCCTAAACCCTGGGCTCAATCTCGAACCTTTCCGCGCAACATCCTGAAGCTCAAGCCGCAGTCTCCTCCTCTCCAAACTCATGGTAGGAACCTTTGGGGTTTAGGGGTTTAGAGTTTAGGGGTGTAGGGTTTAGGGGTTTAGGGGTTTAGGGGTTTAGGGGTTTAGGGGTTAGGGCATTGGGTTTTGGGTTTAGGGATTTAGG
>CAJNJA010086807.1:0-84751 GCA_905231915.1 Symbiodinium necroappetens
GACGATCGGAGTGCATCGCATGTTGTTGCCACGGCAGCCAAGGGATGATCTTGCGCTTTGCAACCCTGGAGTTCCCATTCCACAAGTGGTGCCTCGGCGCTTCAGCAGGTTCAATCTTACGGCCGAATGGAAGCGAAAGTGCTCGTCCCTGCCGCATCCGTCGAGTGTTCCCGATGCAAATTGGTGCTGGGAGTACATGAAGCACAACGGCTGTTATGCATCCCACGGTTCTACGACTTGGTTCGAGGATCAGGCCAAGGCCCGCCCCTTGCCGACGGCTGGAAAGGGACCCAAAAAGACTTATCTTAATAAACAAACTGATCCAGACGGCAGGTTGCCCAGTTCGGCCAAGCCCCTCCGCCTGCCGAGCTAGCGATGGATGCACTCGTGCACCCATACCTCTGTGAAAATCCGCGTTTCGGGAAAGAGTGGCGCACTCCTTTCGAAAGCAGCGCCAGCTTGAATTGGATGCGCGCTACTGTGGCGGTGTATGTGGTACACCTGCGATCAGCCACTGACAGATGGCGACTGGTCAGAGCCTCAACAGCATTCCAGTGGATTCGTGGCTCCCACATGTGAGTCCGGTTGCTTTCCCGTTTGGAGGCTAGAGATTTAGAGAGATTTAGAGAGAGACTAGAGTCTAGTCGGTTCTCGAGCTTGGTTTTCGTGGCCATCGAGGCGCCAGGCTGAAAGAGCTTGGGATCGACTTCCAAACTGTCGAAGGAGTGCCTTGGCTCGAACTAACCCCGGGTGAAGAGGATATCGGACACAAACCGCGAAATCAACAAAGCAAATTCGGAAAACACGGAGTCGGATTTCCGAAAACGGCCGGTCAGGCTCACAAAACCGGAATCAGAAAACAACGAAGACGATATCAGGAAACAACCCAGAATCAGAAAACAAAATCAGAAAACAGGAAAGAGAAAATCAGAAAGCGCATGTATCAAAAAGTCAGAAAGCAACAACCAAAAGAAGTCCCTATATATACGACCCTAAGCCTAAACCTTCAACAAATCCTGCCCTGACTTTGCGCTGGTTCTTCTACGACCTCATCTTGGCGGACGTAGACCAGCACGAGGCGCAGCCTGGCCGCGGTCCTTTCACCCCTCGGTTTGGGCCACAAACCGAGAAGTGAAGGAAGGCCGCGGTCCTTTCACCTTTCGGTTTTGGCCACAAACCGAGAGGTGAAGGAAGGCCGCGGTCCTTTCACCTTTCGGTTTTGGCCACAAACCGAGAGGTAAAGGAAGGCCGTGATCCTTTCACCCCTTTGTTTTGGCCACAAACCGAAAGGTAAAGGAAGGCCGCGGTCCCTTCACCCTTCGGTTTTGGTGGCCGCGCTCGTTTCATCCCTCGGTTTTGGCCAGAAACCGAGAAGTGAAGGAAGGCCGCGCTACCTTCACGCCTTTGTTTTGGCCACAAACCGAGAGGTGAAGGAAGGCCGCGCTCCTTTCACCCCACGGTTTTGGCCACAAGCCGAGGGGTGAAGGAAGGCCGCGCTCCTTTCACCCCTCGGTTTTGGCCACAAACTGAGAGGCGAAGGAAGGCCGCGGTCCTTTCACCCCTCCGTTTTGGCCAGAAACCTAGATGTGAAAGAAGGCCGCGGTCCTTTCACCTTTCGGTTTTGGCCACAAACCGAAAGGCGAAGGAAGGCCGCGGTCCTTTCACCCCGCGGTTTTGGCCCCACGGTTTTGGCACAAACCGACAGGCGAAGGAAGGCGCCGTCCTTTAACCCTCTGTTTTGGCCCTTTCACCCCTCTGGTTTGGCCACAAAGTGAAAGGTGAAGGAAGGCCACGTCCTTTCACCCATCTGTTTGGGGAGGTGAAGGAAGGCCGCGGTCCCTTCACCCCTCGGTTTTGGCGGCCGCGCTCGTTTCATCCCTCGGTTTTGGCCAGAAACCGAGAAGTGAAGGAAGGCCGCGCTACTTTCACCCCTTTGTTTTGGCTACAAACGGAGAGGTGAAGGAAGGCCGCGCTCACTTCACCCTTTCGGAAAAGAAAGGCCGTTTCACCTTTTTGTCTTGGCCACAAACCGAGTGGTGAAGGAAGACCGCGCTCCTTTCATCCCGCGGTTTTGGCCACAAGCCGAGAGGTGAGGAAGGGCCTGGTACGTTCACCCCTTGGTTTTGGCCACAAACCGAGAAGTGAAGGAAGGCCGCGGTCCTTTCACCCCTCGGTTTTGGGCACAAAACCCCTCGGTTTGGGCTACACATCGAGAGGTGGAGAGGTGAAGGAAACGCAGGCTCTCCTTTCACGCTTCGGTTTTGGCCCCAAACCTAGCAATGCAGAGCGGCGCTTGTGGTCTCCAACAACATGGGAATTCTCACGCGAGTTGGCCCGTCACACCATTGCAGTGGTTTTTTGCCTTTCGATTATCCTGTTTTCTGATTTTCGACTGCCCTGTTTTCTGATCCGGTCCGTCTGGTGTCTGAGTTTTGTGCGTCAGTTTTCCTGATTTCGGCTGTCCGTTTTCCGATCTTGTTTTCTGATTTGGTCCGGTGTTTTCCGATATCGTCCGATCGGTTTTCGAGTTTGTTTTCTGATTTCCTCCGTACCCAGCTAACCCCGGCTCGAGCCGCGCTGGACGTCTCCTCGTCTGGCTTTTGCTGTCCACGTCCTGAGGTGGACTTGACTGTCCTGGATGACTACGAACAAGCGCTCCGGGAAGGACTTCTCCCGAGGGTGGTAAACGGAAGCCTGGGCACCCTGGGCTGCGCCGCAGCCCACTTCAGAGCGATGAGGAAACTTTGTCCGATTTAAAACAGACTCGCCGGCTTGTTGGCTAACATTCTAACATGTTTGGGATGTCCCGTAATGACTTACAATGATAGCTCTCACGGAACCCACGGTGGAAGGACTGCCGCAAGAGGTCCGAAAGCCCTGGCCCTGATTCTTGAAGATGATGTCTGGCTGTCAGATGATTTTGCAGCGAAGTTGAGACAGCTTGTCCACGACGAAGCTCCATGCAACTGGCAGATTCTTTCTCTCAAGTCGCGCTGCCCCTTCGGGAAGTGTGTGTCTACGCATCTGTCACAAGTTCAACCAGATGGGAATGCTGGCAGATGCAGTGGTGTCAACTTTGGCTTTTTTGCAATGCTGTACCGCGTCAACTCACTCGACGATATCTGGCAGATGCTCTACGAAGAGGTTTGGAGCCAGCAATGCCACAATCTTGATGTGGCGCTAGCTGGCATCTCAGACAAGGTAGCATACTATGCGGTGCCTGCAATCCAGATGCCAGGATTGCTCCATGAAGCAAGGCTTCCCTCCTTGCGAGAAGCTCGAAATTCCAAGAGCTTTCCCACCAGCACGTGAGCCAGCACATGCGGAGTCTGAGTTGGGAGCCCTTCGGTATGCAAGGACATCGCATGCAACAACAAGACACGACATAGGCGCCTTTGCAGGACGTGCACCGCCCCACATGATCTGGCACAATCTGGCCACTCCATGCAGCACCATGCAGCTATCAGCCCAGCGCATCTCCACGGTCCGCAATATGTCCAGTTGTCGAGCTTCTTCCAGACAGCTGCAGCTGCAGAATTGAATTGCAGAACTGCAGCTTCTGGCCGCTCCATTGGGCTCCGCACCCATGACATGCCCAATGAGGAAGGCTTCCGTAACGAAGGAGTAGAGGCAGGGGATGGCAGAGAGGCAGATGCTTGTAGAATCACTGTAGAAATGGCTACCGGCCTGGGACAGCCGTCGGCAGAGGTTTCGCAGCAGCAGAAGTCATTGCAGCAGAAATGCTCGTAAAAGTGGGTGGAACTTTGCAGAGCGAGCGCATGCCATGGCCATGGAACACAGCATCAGAACAGCCCTGGCCCGCTGGCTCTGTCTGTGGTAGCTTGACACGCTGCATTTCTTGCGAAGGCACTGCCCAGCGGCAGCGGCCAGCATCCGGCAGCGATGAGCCGCCCGGACATGTTGCGGATACGTGTCTATAAATCGGGTCACCTACTTTGACTTTAACCACCATAACCACCCTTCTGGCGAGTCCTTGAAGCCCTTTCGGTTCAAGGCGAGTGTAGACGATCAGTTGTAGTCTATCACGACCTTGTGCCGAGCGACATGTCAGAACAGGCTCCGACAGCTGCAATGCCTGCAGTGCCTGAGCCAGCTGTTACTGGGACCTAAACCGAGTCATGCTCCTGACCAGTGTAGACCCGGCCCCCAAAAATGCAAGAGCTAGTGCTGCCCCAATAGCTAACAACACGCGGATGTCCCACATCAGTAGTGGCACTCGACGTCGTGGTGGTGGTGGTGGTGGCAGGAATGGGACCTGTGCCTCAAATAAATTTCACCCCAAAGAAGCTGGCCACTATTAGGGGATTTCACAACCCCACGACAAAGACTGGATCCTGATGGGGCCGGCCATGCAAACTGACTTACCGTACACGAAGGGTGATGGGGGTCACCCGCTGGTCAGCCCTTGACATTGCTATTTTAGCAAGGTCTTGCTTGAGGGTTGTACTTCAGACTTTGGTTGCGTTGCTTGCTGGCCTGGAGGGGGAGACCCTTAGTTAGCCCAGGAGCTCGCCATTCTGCAACATGAGCTGGCCATCTCGCAGAGTACAACCCCGCAGAAGTGCATGCCAAGCAGAGAGCTTGCAGCCCTTGCTGAGAAAGTGTACGGGTCTGCTCGCGAACCAACCGCAGTAGATAATAAGGGTTCGGTGTTCTTTCGTGGTTCTTGGATGCACTTTCTGTGCCCGGAGCCTAGAGGCGCAGATGAGATGGAGAGTTTGACAAAGAGATCCATCGACCCTGCGACGTCGACGGCTATCGAATGCAGGATTTCTTTGTGCGATACTCAGTCGTGACAGTGCTGGAAGGCCCTTTTGCTGTGCTGAGCTCCGGTTTCTCCAACGAGGCAACGGGGCCAGAGCAGCCAGCGCTTCGGCGTGGCATGCGCCAATCTAGCAGCGGCCTATGCTTCCAGCTGTTTCGTCGTGATGAGAATCCTGGAAGGGGGACAGGTGGAGGCTTGGAACGACACGTGCCAGGCATGTGAAGAGCCATGGCGGCGGATTCATGTCGCGAGTGCAATTCTCTCTGTGAATGGCATTTGCGGGGACATCAAACGAATGCAGCAGGAGCTGGAAACCACAACTGCAGTTAGTCTCACATTCTGCAATCCACCCAGCGTGCTTGCCTTGTGCTCTGTTCTCCGAGCTGCGTCAACGGGAACGGAGCTTCCCTTGCCGCACCTTTTCTGGCGGGAGAGTGCCAAGAGGCTTCTCACAGAGCATGGGATGCAGATGCAGATGCGAACCAGCAGTTTGCGCTTGAATGCGACCAAAGCCACCAACCTCTCCGTCATTGTTACCACAAGCCCGGTTCCCTCCAACCCTAGCACTGAGATGCTTGACCGTGTCCTGGCCAGCCTCTTGGTACAAGAGAAAGTATGTCACTTTAATATATGATATACATATATATATATACATAATATATATATATATATGATACACAGCAGGGTCATCTGGCTTTTCCGTCTGAATAGTGGTTCATTGGTGAGGCATGCAACTGGTGCCTGGACTTGGTTCAGCTCCGAAGATCATCGTTTGTGATGGCTGCAAGTGCGTGCCACCGGGGCACAAAACAAATCACAAAGCAGGAAAGGTGACGAACCCCAGGCATGATTCTGCAGCTTTTTGAGTTCGCTTTGCACTATTATTGTTCACATGGGCTGTTGACTTCGCAGAATTTTGCACATAAGCGATGTCGTCGGGCATGAGGTCGTTGCGAGATTGATAACGTATGATAGCATGTAGGAGAAGGAGAAGGAGTAGGAGTAGTAGGCGAAGGTAGGCGTAATAGGAGTATAGTAGCCAAGCCTGGCCAGCAATGCTGTGGAATGCATGAGAAACGCAAGCGAGAAGGCGGAAGCAAAACAAAACATCCACACAAGCAGCAAGCAGCAGCCAAAATAAGCGACAGACGATAACCACAGCGATCAGACAAAGTGCGGTACAAAGGCCCCTTCCATGAAACCACGTCATGCTTAGACCTCGTGCGGCATCGCAGGAAGGACCAACAAACAATAGCATTCCGAAGCCGTGCCTCGAAAACTGGCTGTTGCGTAATCAGTGTTGAATGCCGGGCTGCAAGCACAGAACCCCGAGCTTTGAAGACATGTTGCTTGGATATGAAACCAAGATCCGTGACCTCATCAATTCCCCCCCATGTTTTAGCACTCTCGAATCCGAAAGTGCAATCAGTGCGGAGAGCATGTGCAACCTAGGATTGAAGAAGCACAGCGTTACGAACAGTTCATCGAGCGACTGCGCGAGAAATCTGCAGAATCGTGCAACTGCGAGGACGCTGCCTTCTTTGGTACCCAGGTCCTGTCCATTAGCGATCATCATGGATTCGGCTTTGCCGTCAAAGCTGCCTTGGCTCACATCACCACAGACTATGTGCTGGTCGTTCAGCATGACCAAGAGTTCATTGCCGGCTTTGATTTGGAAGCTCTGCTCGAGACGATGTCTCTGCACCCTGGAGTTGTCAAGTACGTCGGCTTGCCAAGCGTCCTGTCACAACCAGCTTGCCAGTGTTCTGTCTCAGCAGCTTGATCCTCAAAGGATCATTTCATGCCTCGCTGTGGGGTCCGCCAGGTGTCTCAACCTTGAACTATGAGCATGCGATCCGATCGAAATACGGCCTTTCTCTACATTGCACTACGGAATTTGGCGTACCACTGACGCACCATGGCCGCACCAGGGCTGTGCTTCACTCAGGCGGATGGTTAACTTGTGGTGTGCCTGTTGCCCATGCCTTGGGCGCCTTGCACTAGATTGTGCAGGCCATTGATTTTCTTCTATGACAAGCCACACGTCTGCAGCACAACACACTATCGCGCCACCATCTTTGGACCAGGCTTCTCGATGCACAGGCCGAAGATGTGCTTACCGAAGGCATCAGACCAGGTCTCAATGTATAAGCAACACATCTGCGCATTCAGTCATGTTGTGGAAGCAATTCAGGTTCCCCTGTACGAAAGGGCGATTTCATAGAGGAGACTCTGGGAGTGGCTGAGCGCGAAGATATCCTGCAGAATGGTGCCTAGATGGAAGACTTGCGATGACTTGCGTCGAGTGGAAGCACAAGTTCATTGACTGTGTGACTCTGTGCTTAGCAGTGCACCGCAACCTAGGAATGGATGCTCGACCGCACAAGCGAGCTCTTTGACACTCCTTTTGCGACCTAGTCTCAAAATCCGAGATCCCTTCCGAGGAAGCTCATGCGAAATACGGAACGTTCCAGTTGGATTACAGCATCTCGGCCCTGCATCTATCCGAACCACCATGAGTACAAAAGCAGATCTCAAGAGAGAGAGAGAGAGCGAGAGAGGGAGAGTGCCCGAGGAGATCTCTCCGACCGCCAATTGGCTGCCTCAGCCCCAGTCGTGAGGAGCTGCGGAGCTCCTGACAGAGAGCGACAACGTGGAAGCATTTCCATCTTTCGAACACAGCCGTGTAGGAAGTGCGCAGGAAGCAGTCTGAAGCAGTCTCTGAGTCGGCTTGGAGTTCACCTCCTGCACTTTATCCGTACATGCGTTGTCCACAGACGGTCACTGGTTGATGCTGATGGCATGCTTGTGTTATTGCTTGGACTACCTAGGTGATTCGGCACGTGAACGGTCGAGCCTTCTTATCCCCAGAGCAGCGAGTTGCGAAGGGATGGACAGCCACGCTGCGCTTCATTGTCTAGCACTTTCCGCTGTCTCATTCGAGCATCGTGAGCCAAAACGTGGAACAGCATGCTTGCAATGCATGTCATCGAGGCTAGCAGTATCCACGACACAGAGAATCATTGTGTTGAGTAGACTTTGTGATCTTGTGTTGAGGAAGCTGCTGCAACACCATGCTCGAGCCTTCAAACCCACGTGAATACCAATCTAGCTCAGCACAGGCATGGCAACCTGGTGTATGTCACATAAATCCCTGCCAGCTCAGGAGCAGCAAGCAGAGCTCACAACATCAGAGCGTCTTCCAAGTTCGGCCAACCTAGAACGAAAGCCTAGATTGGACTCCCTGAGAGCCTGCTAGCTTTACTGACATACTATCGGCTACTATCGCATGAGGATTTGTTGACAAGCGTTATCCTCGTCTTCCATGATCCATGTCCTCTCCGGAACTGGCCGGTGAGGCAGGAGCGGCTTGCAAGAGAGAGAGAGAGAGTGTTGTTCGCCGCTTCTGCAAATCGCTCCGCAACAGTCGGGGGTGCTGACGCGCGCGCGGGTAAGGGGGTCTTCCCTTCCCCCCAGCCCGGACGACAGAAAGAGAGAGAGAGAGAGGGAAAGACTTCATGTCATTGGGGGACCTTCTGAGCTGAGACAGAGTTGTTTCGTAATGCCCTGACAGGGGGAAGCTTCAACCCCCTACCCTCTTCGGTTTATGCTATTTTGGTCTTTGCAATATGGGTAGGGGGGACGAAGTGATACCTCGTGCATGTGTTCAGTGAGAGTACATAGTCATCAATGTTTCGTTATCGTATACTTTAGGCATTAGCCTTCGTGATGACTTGTACTCGTTCTTCACTCCCCACGCCCAATAAACATTATTGGGTGGGCCATATTGGCCCGGGGACGTTGACCCGTCCCCATGCCCGGGAGAGAGAGAGAGAGAGAGAGAGAGAGAGAGAGGGAAAGAGAGAAGCGCCGTTGAAAACCTCGATGTGGATGACTGAAAACACATGTCGACCTAGTTACTGTGAGCTCGTTTCAGTCAACATCCCGTCGTGAAAATCTCAGGCTCCCCCAGAGGACCTGCAAACGAATGCGGGTGGGCAAATTAGCGCAGGGGCCTGAGACGCCCCTTATGCCTAGGAGAGAAATAGATCGTTTGCCTTGGGCAGCCGACGGGCTAATGTTTGCCTATGCTGTCCCATATACAACAGGGGGGGAGCGGGGCTGGAAACGTCGTGTCGTGCTGTGTAAGGCCGCGAAAATAGCACTTGGCACCTTCAAAGCTGTTGCTTTGTACTTGGCAGTGGCTGCAACCAGAGTGAATGAGGCTCTTTATTAGGCCAGATGACAGGTTTCGGGCCCAATATAGGGGTCTGAACATAGAGCCTGGCTTTATCCTGATAGCATGACCATCGGTCGGAGGCTGCGGATGAATGCACAAGTTTCCCAGGTAGTTGCGGGTTTCATGCCTGTACTCGTTTATCGCGATACCTGCGCTGGGGTAGCCCAGGCCACATTCCTGCCAGTCGCAATTTGTGACGGCAGGGTTCGGCCCTTTGTGGCCAAGGTAAACTCCAATTGTGGGGCCCCAGGTCTGTTCAGCCACAGATGTTTGGTGAGAGAGGGCATGGCTTTGCACTATTTTTCACTGTCATGACAGACCATGCATGGATTTGATGCTAGGCCGTCCGTTTTAACCAGGTCCGATCAAACACAGGTTTGTTCATCCTGCAGCCGAAACAGATCCCCTTCAGGTGTTTTTTGCAGTTGCTTTCAGGGGAACCGGACGTGGTTTTGAAGTGTCTGTAGTTCATGGTTGGCTGCCCCTGGGCACTTCTACGTGCAGAGGGTCGCAGCCACTCCCTGTGTCTGGTTGAGGGACAGGAATGGCGGGTTGTGGTGCCAAGATTAAATTGATTTGATGCGCGTGTGTCAAACACTGTGACTGAGCGCAGCTTTAAGCAAGCAGATTTGAACTTGCAAGGGGGCAGTGGACATTCTGGAACGAAGACTTTTCCAACTTGGCGTGATATGGATTGGGGGCGTTCAATCCATGTACTTGCAATGGCCGCCCGAACTTTACACCCTGCGCTGTACCGGCCAAGAAGCGAATGCAACCAGAGTGAATGAGGCTCTTTAGGCCAGATGACAGGTTTTGGACCCGATATAGGCTCTGAACATAAAGCTTGGCTTTATCCAGATACCATGACCGTCGGTCGAAGGCTGCCGATGAATGCACAAGTAAGTGTGAATGTGTTTGTACATATCTATATATATATATATGTGTCTGTGTGTTTGTGTGTGTGTGATGAGTGGTTATTCAATGTGTGGAGGCGGCGGGGGACACAGGGCTCTGATATGCTCTGATTGCGTTGTTAATTTTGCGGCTTTGGCTCATACGACGAGTATGATGTGTGCCGAACCGCAGCAGGTCTGTCCAAGACGCTTCGGGCTCAACTATGACCCGCCAGCGATTATTCTGGAGTACCTTGAGGTGCGGTCCCACAGTCGTGTCTTAAGACGGACCCCGTGCCGACATTTGCAAATACATCTAATGGCTTTCTTTTTGCACCAGGTCAAGACCGGCAAGCTCTTCCACCGCAAGGTGTGAGCTGTTGCAGAAATCGATAATATGTCCTGAAGCTTATAGATTGCGGCAAGACCGAGCAAATTGCAACTGTTTTGCAGGTCACGCTCAAGAGGCTACGGGCCTCGGCGGACCCAGCAAGAGTGGCAGAAAAGTGGCATCCCCAGAACCCCTCTAAGCGCAGATCGAAACTTCGACTTTCGTGAAATGAACTAACCTACCTGATGCGATTTCGGAACGCACGGCCGCAGGTTGCGCCAGAAGAACCGGCCGCTGCTTACTGAGGCAAGACAGAGCTGTAATGTCAGTAATTCGAACAAATGCGGAGAGATTTTGGTTTCTTTGCTCGTTGCCCAACTCGACCCAAAGACAACAGGACAGCGGTGTTTGCTTTGATCAGATCGTTTCGCTCGCCGCTGCCCGAGAAAAACAATTGTGCCGAATCCAAAATGGTTTACAATCCTGCAGAGGTCAAGAAGCTTCAAGACGCCATGCCGTTCACTTGGAGTAGGAACAGGCAGTGTGTGCAACACGTCGAGCGACCTTCATCCCAGATTCCCCGAGCCTAGGACCTTGGTAATCCATCTTTGTAGTCTGAGTCACGTGCTTATGTGCTTCTCCGTCACTACAAAGGTCGCATGATGGCGTGAAGGCATCTGATGACGCGGCAACGCGGCATGCTCAGCTGCGTGGACGAACATTCGAGGTCTCACCTGCAGTGTCATGTGAAGCGTGGAGTCAAGAGTCAAGCCAGTCCTGCAGCATGCTCAAGATAATGGGACACTGGAGCCAATGGCTCTCATTCGGGTGACCTTCGGAGATGGCTTCGAGCGTGGGGCAGACGAGCCCTGCAGCAGCTTCGAACGGCTTATTCCGGACACCGTGGAGCTTGAGGAGCTCAAGCCCGTTGCTGAGCTGACTACACCCCAGCAGTGCTGCAGTGCGAAGCGGCGAAGCGTATGTGGGGACAAGGCAGATCCTGGCCAGGTGGGCAGGATTCGGCTCTCGATGCGATTGCTTTGTGCCTTGGCCGATCTCATCCTTTCGGCCGTTTGTCGGCCCTTTCGCTTTGAGTCCCGCTGAGCTGCAGGAGCTGGCCGCGCCTTTCGCCGTGCGTGGCAGCTGCTGGAGGCCCAGCTTCGGCAGGCGCAGCCGGCCGCCGCTTGGCGAAAATCGTCGATAGCCCCGCGCCTGTGCGAGCATTTGCGCTTCGTGCACCAGATTGAGATAGGCTGCCTGACATGCTGGTGAATGGCTCCAAACTGAGAGAGGTAGCCAGGCCCTCAGCTCGCAACGCAGAGCTCCTATCGTACGTGGCATTGGTGGTCATGCTGTGAGAACGTTCAAGGTTCACATAATGATGGATGACGCTGGGTATGCAGGTGCTCCTCGGTTGTTCTCAGCATGGCTACGCTCAGGGACGCATTACATATTCTGGCCTTGGTTGTTTGATGTCCGGCTGCACATGGGCAGCCGTGTGCTATGCAAGAGGTCGACGCTCAGAATCTGGCCGTCTTTGCTGTCTGGCCGACCTGCCCGTCCTGCGATGACGCCGCCGCGATGACCTTTGGCCGTGATGCTAGCAGCTTGATCCAGTTTGGCGGACCCTGCAGCAGCTTGGCCAGTCCTGCAAGACTTGAAGATACTTCAAGTCTCCAACTCCACGCAAACCAAGCTAGTTCTCTTCAGGTTTGGAGGACTCGGGCGGCCGGGTGATCTATCAGCTCGGGGGCAAAGCCCAATGTGGCAACTGTACCTGTGCTTAGATTAAGACACCAAGCTTTTCACTGTAGCTCTTGTTGAAGTCAACACTCGTTTTTTAGCAGTGCTTGATGTAGAAGCGTGAGTTCAGGCTGGTTGAAGCAGCAGAGCAGTGCAGCTTCCAGTGAGACACTTCTTTCGAGATAGTGCTGAAGGTCACTGCCGCAACCAAGCTTGCAGTCCAAGCTATCGTGCCTGGAGCTTCAGCTCTTGAGGGTTCTGACATTGGACAGGATGGTCGGACACAGGAAGTATCCTGAGGGTTCTCAGAGCAGCAGGCCATCCAGGATATTGACGATGTTTCCCGTCTTGCATCAGATCACAGATCGGGCTCGGGAGATCTTCCGGCAATGGCCACACGCATCAAGTGCTGGACTCACGTTCCTTTTGGGCTCCGCAGCAAGAAGTTTTTCTCCGCTGGCCTGGATTTTGGTGGAAATATCGGGCAGGAAGAGTTGGAAGCACCTGTATGCGACACAGGCTCCTGAGGATCGTCGGACGACAGTGATGCTGCCGAGAGCAGAGTCTATGCTGATAGTGGCCGCGGCAGCGAGGAGCAGGAAGAGAGAACAGGTTGATGCTGGGTAGATGTCACGTTTACGTGGTGCTATGGTCTCTGTACAGCCGTGCACCGAATTGCGATCCAAAGCAGCATTGAAGCCAGCAGAAAGTGCAGACATCAAGTGTAGTTGTTGAAAAGCCCTTAATGCTAGCTCCAGGCAACTACATTGCCAGTGGGGACACGCCTATCCTTTGAAGATCTTTGATGCCCTCACGGTGTCACGGAACCCAGGCCGACGAACCAAGAGGTCGACTATCATCAGGCAGGAATAAACCTGAGTTCTGTCTCGCAATCCTCAAACCATCTCCATCTTTGTCGTTCGCAGGTCAATCTAAACAAGCTTGACGATGACGAACTTGCGCAACACAAGGTGCCTCATCGTGTCGTTGTGCTATGACCATGCACGTGATGGCAAGTTCAGATCAGGCACGCATGGACATCAGTTTCCGGGCTCACCAGACAAAGCCATCGGACGAGGGCTTTGTTTACGATGTGCCCACGCTCGGCTTTGCAGCGATGATCAGCGATGTACACGTTCATGCAAGCGCCCGATTTGGAGCTCGCACGTTTTGACCCAGGTGCGTGTGGAGTTTCCCGAGGGGGAACAAGCCAACGACTGGGACTCCGAACCCCGGCTGGCAACCCGAAACCTATCTGCCGAACTAGGTCTTGTCTCTGTGATCCTTTGCCTGCTGACTTGTGTTTTGGCTGCCCCGGAGCCACGCTGCATGCACAAGACAGCTGAATGGCGGCAGCTTCATGTAGCACCTTGACAACCTGAGGATGATGACTGAGCCGTTGAGGCCTAGCACTTTGAGCATGTCTCTGCCGGTGCAGACTGATAAGGGCTGCTAGGACGGTCCATAGCACTGAACACACGATCTCGTTTTGCACTCGGTATTCATTCTGCCAACGCAGATTTAGAAAGGAAAGCTTCCACAAGGAAGCTTTTCTGGCACGTTTCGATGTCGCAACTTCCCCGTTGCTGAATTCTGGAGCGCTATCTGCTCCAGCGAGTTGGAGGCTCGTGCAAGAGAACGTGGTCTTTAGGAATATGAGGAACATTATAATATTGTTGCGTCAACATACATGTATTTCTGTGGAGCAGCCTGGCAGCTTGATATCTGGTGCAGTCTTGCTCATTGGCCTGGCAGACGTCCAGGCACAAAGGGCTGTACCTTCGCTTTGCCAGCTCCACCGCTAGTAGTCTTCGGTCTGTGATTTTTGAATCGCCTTGGCCAGCAAGAGTCCAAGCAGATGTCTGCACTACGACGAGCAAATCTGCCGTCTCCTTGAATGTGTCCTACTGACGCTGCGTGAATGCTGGGATGCAACATTATGAGCAGTGGTCTGGAAACGAGTCTTCAACTTGTAGTGTTCATCGATTCTGGCCCAGCTTTCGATCCTCTTGTCCCATGTACAGCCTCAAGTCTGACATACTATGCTCATGTTTTGCTGCCAAAAGATGCTCACATCGAACCTGTCCTAATGAGACTTGAAAGGAGCACCGGCGAATCGCTGCTATTGATTTTCGGCTCAGATTTGAGCACTGCGTGTTGTGAGGCCGTGTTTGGTTCAGAGACATCCGTGAAATGTGCTGACAGACAGGTCCAAAGACTCCCCGCCTGGAGCAACTGGGTGGACCTAGCATTGCAGATCCAGTTCCGCCCTGCCAACATGATCTGAGCTGCGGTGCTCATAGTGATCAGCCATGGCCACGACAGCGAACCCTGGACCTTGTCCACAAGTCTCGGAAGTCCAGGCATTTCCCAGCCGACTTTGCTTGTCGACTTTTGAAAAGTGAGCAGCCCGTGAGGACCGGCTTCTGATTGGCGGAGTGGGAGGCGGAAGCCCGGGAGCCATTGGTCTGCTACTACAGACACATGCGATTACCCATCTGATTGTTTGTGGGCGTGTTGATCAGGACGTGCACGTTGCGGCTGCCAGGGAAGCAGTGGTTGATGGTGGCACGGAGCTTCATATTGCTCCTCTTGTTCCAGAGGATAAGTCTGACATCTGCAGAATTTTGGAGAACGCTGTGGCCTTTATCCAGCACGCCTTGGACGACGATCTAAATGCCGTTCTCGTCGTGTGCAGCAAAGGCGCATCTCGAAGCGTAGCTGTCGTGCTCGCGTATTTGATGAGCGGGGGATCGGACCTGGCGAGTGCCTTTGATCTCCTTGCTCGCACACGATGGCGGATTTGGCCAAGCGCTTTGCTTGTGGACTCTCTGATAAAGTTGGAAGCACGTGCAGCACGCATAAAGCGTGAAGTGCTGCCAGCGCCGAACAGCAGCCTGCCGGTTCTGCGTCGCATTGGTGCTCACGCAGCCTGGGCAACGGCATGGCACAACGGGATCCACGCAAGCCGAGCCGAAGCTGAGGATCTCTGGGACCAGTGCAAAGGGCTTCCCCTTGAAGAGGCTTTTGCAAAGTGTAAGCAGGCTTTGCTTGGGAAGAGTACGGCAGAACTGGAGCTGTTTTCCGACCAACCTCGGATTGCATGGGGGCAGCCACCTCATGCCCAGGTCGATAACATAGCTGGCATTTCTGATGACCTAAAGATCTGTGGGCTTGGCGGGCTGTCAGCAAGTGCGATCGCGAGCATGCTGCAGAAGCACTGCGTCAAACGAGTGGTTGTTTGTGGGAAGCCTGAGCGTGATGCCCACGTATCCGCGGTGAAGGATGCACTGTCCATCGCAGGTATTTCCACCGCCGACCTGCATATCGTACCAGTGAGGGACAGTGCAAGCGAAGACTTGGGCTCGCGACTAGCATCTGCCGTCGATTTCGTGATGGCTGTTCCTGGCAGAGCGACCTTAATCGCCTGCCGACAGGGGGCTTCTCGCAGCGCGACGGTGGCCATTGCTTGCCTAGTACATGAACTAAAGGTATCCGTTCTTGAGGCCTTCAACCAGCTTGCTGCCAGTCGGTGGCGTTTGTGGCCAAATGCAGGTTTTGTCCGACAGCTCCTTGCCTTTGAAGACAGCCTCAAGCTGGCGCGGCAGGGAGAAAGGACTACCGACGAATACAAGGAGCAGGTGCTCCGGAAGATTGGGATTCATGCTGCTTGGGCCACGAACAAGCACAATCTGCAAACTGGATCTGGTCAGCAAGGCTTGACCATTCAGCAAGTCGAGATATTTTGGAATCAAGCCGCTCTGCAAGCCGAGGAGCCCGAAGAACGTTTCGAGCTTTGTAAGTCGTTGAGCTTGGGAGTTGATTTGACCTCCTTCGATGCCGAGCCCGATTCCAAGCGCGCCTGTGTCGACATAGGGGCCGAGCAGAAAAGGACCAAGCGCTTCGTAAAGATGGAGATAGTGTGTGGCATTACAGATTATTTAGGGGGGACATTGGTGGTGGCTTCCTGGCCGTCAGGTTCACAGCCACGGGACAAATCTAGCCAGACAAGGGCAGCTAGACAAAGCTAGAAAAGCTAGATAATGACTTTGCTCATGTGGCGAACTTTTGTGGCTTTTGAGAGGATGAAAGGGTAGGTCCGGAAACGCAATACAGCCCAAAAGTGCTGGGCTTTCTCGCCTCAAGAATGGAAAGCTAAACCCTAAACCATGTGCCCCACCCTGCACATGCTACTGAGAGAATGCTAAACAATGTGCTAGACAATGCTAGAAAGTGCTAGTTTCCGGCCAGGTCCCGGAGAACCAGGATGCTAGACAGGGCTAGATAATGCTAGATTTCGGCCACTGCCTGACGACGATGCTAGAAAATGATGAAAATTTCTGGCCAGGTCCGGGAGGATCAGGGATGCTAGATAATGCTAGAAGATGCTAGATTCACAGCGTTTGCCCGGGATGTTGTTCTTTCTCAGGCTCGGCATCTTGAGTCGAAAACTCTCAGACAATCATGTCCACAGAAGCGGAACGTGCAGTTCCCAAGTTCAGCAGGTTGGTTTCCGAGTGAAGGAAAAGCTTAGCAGCTTGGTTTCTGAATGAAGGAAACTTCTAGCAGCTTGGTTGCGAAAATATCCAGCAGCGTGCTTTCCTGAAATCTCTAGGAAATTCCAACTTCATCTAGCTCCCGTGCTCGTCTGCCGGCTTTGAAGAAGACGGCTTGCACCATGATGACGAAGGGCTCCTAAGAAATTAGAGCTTCTAGCAACTAGGTCCACCAGGTATCTGGAGATGCTTTTTGACCTGCCACAGGGTTTCTGTGCAAACATCAACTTGCGACAGCTTCATCTTCTGCCAGGATGCATGCGGACAGCGGAGCGACAATGAGTCTGCATCTAAGTGACTCTAAGGCCCTACCATTCCTGATCGTGTGTCTCATGTCATGCCCGCGTCCAGTTTGAAAGCACCAACCCACCCCGCACTCACCCGTTGTGAAGATGTGCGATCGTGGCCTCAGCGAGGGTCTCGGTCCATGCCGGAGTCCATGCTAGACGCAATCTCGCGATGAGAAAAATGCAAGAGAGCTGGAGCGTGGCCACGGCTCTGTGATGTATGCCGGCCGGCACGGTTGCACTGCACTAGGACATAAGAAAACTGAAAGCCTGTCTGTCCGACCGGTTTCGCTAATGCAGGCGCTGGAAGGCAGCACACTGAGGGTCATTCTGGGCAAAACCAGGTGCGGAGCATTCAAGCCTGCAAGTGCTGCGCCGATATGGTCGATGTCCATGTCCAGAAAGGCAGTACTGGTGGTGCCTGCACATCAGGACGGTCGGCCTGGCAATGTGTTGCGTGTGGCCATATCTAGACATCTCCATCACAGGAGGCATGGTTTGCTCCGCCAGGTTTGCATCAACACCTTCTGGTTCAACGGCCACATATCGATTGGCGTACCCAGGCTTGTGCATCGTTGTCGTCGCCAACAGACTATCCACATGCAGCAAAGACGAGTATGGTGACTTTGGAAACAGGTCTAGAGGGTTTCAAGCTCCCAACGACGTGTTATCCAGGACACTCCTTGCAGAGCTGTCATGTGTGCACGCCCTCAAATTGCTAAGTATTGCGCATAGGACACCGCTTGCTTCGTGGACGGATCCGCCCTGGGCCACTTGCATGTGGAGCAAACCACAGGCTCGATATCTGTGGGGGAATTGAGCTGGCCCAACTCAAGAGATGCATTGCCAGCAGGAATGCGACGGAAAGCTCGAAGTGGACTCGCCTTCAACCTTTCCAGCCCCCGAGGGAGCTGGGTGCTTTGAGACATGTGAACAGATCAATAGCAGCATAACCTTGGAGGCATCTATGAGACCTGAAAACCCTCAAGCAACCCGTCGTAAGGGGTCTGCTATATGCATCGCACAGCAAGCGAGGTTCGGCTGCTGGTGGACGGTGGCCACGATGTCGCATTGACGTTGCGCTTTGTCGCACCTGGCGAGGCCTGGGGCCTGAGAGAATGGAGCTCCTAGTTCCTGGTGACTGAAATCTGGATGAGAGGATTTCAGAGGATTCTCTCAGAAGCGAGGGCAAGCTCAGAAAACGAGGTGTCTTGGTTCGGTCGATTGGCTCAAGTGACGAGGTAGCTGTCTGATGTTTCCTGGGTGGCTAGCGTTGTGTGTTGTTGGGTGGTTGCCCTCACTGCAACTGCCATGGAGTGTAGTGTAGTCGGCCATATGCTGCAAGAATAGATGGACAGTGATCGTAATCGTGGCTACTGGCAGACAAGCGTAGGGGGAGGCAGGCTGTTCACTGGCAGTTTGCCTCGGTTTTCGGGCATCAGATAGAAATCAAGGCTGCTCACAACACAGCGTAGGGATGCCTAGGGCAAAAGGGCAAAGCAGCACAGGGATGCGGCACTCTGCCCGCCCCACCTATCTGATTGAGGGTAGCGGATGAGGGAAGCCGCAACCGGCAGGTTGCAGCCTTTGGGCATGGCCAGATCCGCAACCCTTTGCCGCAATGTGCTCGGAGAATCCGCTTTGGATGCCGTTGACCCTACGTCCAAGGTTCTAGAAAAGCGGAGCTTGCATGTTTGTCGCATGCCGCATGACTTGTAAGGTTTGCCTTGATTGTGGCTGCCGGCGTCATTGCGGGAAAAGTTGCCTCCGGCGCATGTGTCTTCCCGACCAGTTTTGCCAGAAACTCAGAAGCCCTCGCTAAGCCCAGAGCAGCCAGGATCCTGCTGCCTGTGCTCGCATTGCTGCAGAGATGGAGGCCACAGTCTTTTTGGGAGGCCTTGCCGTGTTGAACACTTACAGTGGCTTACAGTATCTGTTGCAGGCGCCCGGCCCCAGGATCGCAGCGCAGCTGACGCTGGATCTCGGCGTCCGACCCTCAAGACTCTGAATTCGCCGTGGCGCTGCGACAATTGTCGTTGCACGTGCCTCGTGTACCCAAATCGGTGATGTGATGGTTGCTGACGATGAGGATGAGGATGATGAGGATCATCATGAGCATGAGCATGAAGCTGAGGATGATGAGCATGGATCTAGATGTCGGCGTTTTCGGGACATTCGCTGTCTAGTTCATAGGAAAGTCACGGCAGCTCAGGCGGACCCACGTGCCTTAGCCGATGACGGACTCTCGCCCTACACAGCGGCAATCCTCAAGGAGGCCTTGATCCCAATTCTTGGCGAACGCTGGCTGGTATTTCCAAAGTCACTGCATCGGCCGGTGTGCTGCGCAGGATCCCTGCGGAATGCTGAGTGGCCTCGACAGTGGCTTGCGGCTGAGGCCTTGTTCGGTTCCACTGTTTCACAGCTTACAGCCGAAGTGAACTTGCAGCCAGGATCTTGCGGGGCGACAGGGCGGCTTGGGCCGAGGTTGCGCGCTCTGCAGAAGGCTCCAAGCCAAAGGCAAAAACGAACCGCAACGTTGTCGCGGATGTGCTTGGCTTGGCAGGCAAAGGTCTTCCAGACATTGCTGCTGGAGCACTCTCGAGAGGCGCACTATTTAATTCACTGTCGATGTGTTACACTTGGCTTGTTATGAGCGATTTGCACCCTGGAAAGGGCTTCCAATACCGGACAGCATGGCCGAGGCGGCTGCAGCCACTTAAGCAGCAATCTCTTGCATCGGACGAACAACCAGGGCATAGGGCTGACATCCATGGCTGAGTGCCAACCAACGCATCAGAGTTGCCAGCCCTGAACCGGTTGTTGAGTGTCGGAGAATGGACCGGCGGTTCAACTTGGTGCGACCGATGCGGTCTCTAAGATGTCTTAAAGCTTAAACTTTCAGTCGTTTCCGTGAGCCGGCTGCCCGCTGCGACCATGCGCTGGAGACTGTGAATGTGCTTCCATCAATGTTCGGCGTTTCCAGGAGCTTCTGGGCTATTGCTTCCAAGCAGAGCTTCCTCTGCTCACCCTTCGAGGCGAGGTGCCTTCCACAAAAGCTCGAGAGACTCTATTCTGAACTTGGAAGTCCTGGCGCGAATCGACGGCAAGCGCTTCCTCATGCCGGCGCTTCAAAGAGCGGGAGGCTGAGACTACCGGCCTCAGCATGCAGCAGCTTGTCAAACTTACAGATTCTCCGATGCTAGGCCAGTTCTTTGGCTTGGCGTCGAGTCGCCGAGAGGACCGGATGCATGGGCAATGCATCGGACTGTGCTGGAAGAAGTTTGAAAAAGTTCCTGAGTCCATGAAGGGGTATGAAGGGCATACATGCAGAGAGTATCAAAAATGTAAATAAACATTGCTGTGCAATGCAGTGCATGTGTTTACCCGGTTGTTTTGCCGAGAAGACTTGCTGCTTGCGTTCTGCCAGCGGCCGCTAAGTTCTGCACGTGCCTGGCAGCAGACAAAACGACTGGGTTATTTGCATGGTTGGTAGTCATACAGCCCTCCGGACCAGCCTAGCAATTTCTCTGGAACGCAGACATGCATCGCGCTAATGATCCACTAATGTGGCTCTGTGAGCCAGATTCACTCCAGATTCCCCTATGCTGGGCTTCGTGCAGGATTGTGCAGCAGGCACGGCCTGGGCTGAAGCCGTACTGGCTCAGCCCAGATTCCCTGAGGTGCCCCGTGACGGATAGGAACTACTGGTAAGCAAATCTTCGAGTTTCATGTTGTGTAATTGTTGCAGGCATGCGGCATGCACACCGCCTTTCGCAGGTACGCCGTTCTGCAGATCCAAGCCGGCTGCAATCAGTACAGGCGCCGTGATCCGACTTTGCTTCCATCAGTTCTGCGGGGCTCTTGGATTCGTGCAAGGCTTCTACTGGATTCCTTCCTGCAATATCTCAGAGCATCTGAAGAAGAGGACCGGCAGAGCGGCGGTTCTTTGTTTTCGTGCTTCAGTTGCCCCATGTCAGCCGAAGGAGTTCCTGAAAGACCCATGTGCGCCTCCGCGCGATCGCGGAGGTCCGTGATCTCTGGTTGAGGGAGATCATGTCTGATGTGTGTTGGCAAATGTCCGTCTGTTTTGGTTGGTGCTGTGGGAGCTTGCACGATGTAACAGTCATTACTCAGGTGCAGAATGCCCCATTTGCTTGGAGCCACTTTGCAGGCCCTCGTGCGTCCTGTTGTTGTGCTTTGTAGCAGTCTTGCTTACCCTTGCAGACAGGTCCGCTAGGACTGCTTCTTGCTGAACATGCATCTCCCCGGGTGTGCACGCATGGTTTCTATTATTTTCTCATGCTTTGGAGTGTTGCAGGATGTGTACACTTCGACATCCCTGCTCTGACAGGTCTACCCCAGTGGCTTTTGTGGATGCAGCTGATGCTGCTGTTTGCCTACACCTGCTTTGCAGTAAGTGTGCGCCATCCTGACGTGGTTGGCCGCACGGGAGCCGCAGAAAGGGCCGGGGCCCATGACTTGCTCTTTCGGTCCGGCCAGGCGAGGCTACACATCATCCACCAACACGCAGGGGGAAGCCTTGAGGCAGCTGCCTCGGCCAGCGAAAATGGGGGAAGAACATGAGAATCAGGTTGTTGTTTGATTGAATAGATGAGATAGCGGAAGTCTCCGTGCGAGATGAGTGCTAGGTGCCCCGAATGCCGGCGACATGCCATCACCATGAGGCAGCTTCCTTCGCTTAGCGAGGAGTGGTCCGCTCACTTGACACGTCCTCCAAAGCTTCTCCGCACTTGTCCTTACTCCTCGCATGGAGGACCCGCTGCGCTGGTTCGAGTTTTTGGCTTCGGACACAGTCAGTGTCAACGGCAAGGTTGTCTTTTCCTGAGATTTTTTCGATCAAGTCGTACTCGTAGTTTTGTAGGTGTGCCACAGTTTGCATCAGACCACATTGGCTCTGGGCCCAGGCCAAATCGATGTTGCTTCGGACGTTTGGAACTCAAGGGCCACTCCGGCTCAAGCGGTTCAATATCTGCAGTGCGCATGCCATCCCGCAAGGATTTCTTCCATTCTTCCCGTCGAGGCAGATGCCATAGAGGTGAGGTTCTCTGCATCGGAAAAAGCGTGTAGCGAACCTTGTGAAATGTTGAGGCGGGTGGAGTGGGCACAGAGTTGCGCCAGGAGGTCTCCATCTCAACCACTGCTCACTGCACTGCAAGATGTGCAACATGTTGCCAACCTGCGATTACAAAGCACATCCCGTCTTCCAGCAAGGTAAGTGCATCTGACTTCCTTACCCATGAGCTTTTTGCCACCGCCTTGGTTGATGCGTGTCAAGACAAGGAGCTTGCATCAGGCCGAGATGCCAAGCAGTGGACACCCGGCTAAGGTATGGGTTTGGCGGAATGTGCAGGCACACTGTTGTCCGTTGTTATCCTGGTTTGTGATGTGTGCAAGTTGCTAAGTGTCGTCCACTTTCAGGAGCACCTCCGATGCATGAAGCTTGGACCCCCCCCAGACCTTGAAGAGCGAAGGGTCTGGGGCCTCACATGCTCGTCACATCCCGAACGTGAAACTTTGCAGCGATCTGAGGCATGGTTCAAGTGTGGCTCTGAGATCCCGAAGAGCTCTCTTGCGAAGTCTTCAACGACTCTGAAGCGGAGGTATTGGAATTTGTCAGAGAGCGGCAGGCTTTCGCGAGCCGAGGCCAGGAGCCAAGAACGCGATCCGAAGCTTGCGCCCCGTCTCTAGGCCCTTTGGTTGTCCGCTGAAGGTGCTGCGGGCGATCCTCCGCTCTTTTCGGGCGAGCTCGACGGACAGGCAAGTTTGCGAGTGTGGCATTCCTCAGCTTTGAATTTCAATGTCTGCCGGTGCAGGCAGAAGTTGCAGGAGCTGTCCGTGACCCAACGTTCACAGAGTGTGGGAGACGAAGCATGCGCACACGGGCCGGAGGCGAGCAAGAGTCGACAAGGTTTGGGATCTCTGGCGCCTTGGCTCAGACTCGCCTTTGCGGTGTTGCTCCTGCCCGGTGTCTGCCCGGTGTCTCTGGATTTCGGAGGCATTCGAACCGCCTGGCCGTGCTGGGGCCTTTGTTCAGATGGCATGTGTAGGGAGTGTAGGGTACGGTAGGGTACGGATGGTACGGCGGTGGTGGTGGCCTGCAGTTGCATGTTGCAAGGGATGACACTGCTTAGACAACATGAACCTGAAATGCCCCTTGCCTAAGGCAAGGACACGCTGATCCCAACTTTGTATCATGCGAGGAGGCTGCAAGAAGGCTGCTCGATTGAACAGACCAAGCCAGCGTCTGCCAGTTCGCAAGAGACGGTGGCTTTGGGGATTTGCTGAACGAGATGTTCGGCTTGGATCCTGGAGGCTGGTTGTGAAGGCAGCGGTCTCTCTTCAGTCTGACGAAGTCCCGTGCTAGGGCATGATCTGCACCCAGCGCCACCTGTGGAGGCACAGCTTTGCTTCGAATTTCTGCCAGTGCCTGCATTCTGCTCATCTCGCTACGTGTGGGGGCACAGGGGGGCTGGAAGCCAGCTCCTTGACGAACGCTCAATAATTCAGATTACAGTCGGAGTTCGTCCCAAGTCCAATCGGAATTGGTCAGAACTGAAAAGCACCAAAGTCTCAACATGCCTCAACACTCTCACGGTGCACCAAAGGTGACACGCGATGTCCAGTCATTACCGTAGCGAGACTTGTGCGCTGCCTTGACCCTGCCCATCACTGGGCACACATTGCCTCAGGGGACGGGGGGGTGGAAACGTAGATGTGGATCTCCTCTGGCGCTGTTGGCCTTCCAAAGACGAGCCCCGATTTTCCGGAACGGTCTGCCCCTCGAGCTCAAACAGGCTTCAATCCCTTCCGCCTCACCTGCAGCCCCGAGGACTCAACTTCTCGCGCTCTTGCGGCCAATCACAACATTGAAGTCGTGTTCCCACGATAAGCATCCTGCGCAATAGTTGTCAGAGGGTGCAGAGCACTTCCATGTCTCTCAACAACTCAACAGGCTTCCGGTGTCTCACGTCGACATGCTGGTCAGCGGCGGCAGCCTCATGGCGCGCCAAGTCCTCGAGGCCTGAACGGCACATTCGCACTATGACTGTGCCATACTGTGCCCATAATTATGATATTAATGTCAGTGCTGTAGGCACCACAGGGTTGCTAACGTGTTTCTAGATTCTAGATGCTGCTTCTGACTGCGAAGATATGCCTGCATAGTATACTTGCAAAGCTCGAAACCCAAATCGATGTAGGTTGATGGCCTGACAGAAGGGCACCTTGAGGACTATACTGTAGACGCACGATGACAGTATGTGGCCATGAGAGCTTCGTGCGAGGTTGGCGTCCTGCTGCTCTCTGGGAGGGTCGCCCAGGCCGCAGAAGGCTTTGCAACAGAGTCTTTCGTAAGGCGACGTGCTCACCTGCACAGGCTCCGCTGGACATCTGACCCGGCCACTTCCAGGCCCCACAGCCTTTGCGTGGTGCGCTCGGAAGTAATGCCAGCAATCTGCCAGCAAGAGCTTCACCGGACTGAGGCAGACCGGCTCAGCCGGGGACGGGCCGCCGCCTGATTTGGAGGTGCCGCTGCAGCCTCAAAAGCAAAGTCGGTCCAATAGAATGTTATCAGCAGGGCCGTGAATCACCGCCAAGGTCCGAGACGGTAGCACCTCCCGGCATGCTAGAGGCTTCACCTCTTGCTAGGACCTTAGCGCGTTTCGGCTCTTGAGGAACCCGTCTGGGCTGTAGTAGGGTGGCATCTTGCGAACCTTGGGTGATGGACAGCAGCCGGTGTTGAAATGAGTGCAGGGCCGATCTTGACCTAGGACCTAGGTGATGTCGACTGCGACTATCAATGCAACGGTATGGTCCGACGGAGCACAAAACTACACAGGTCAGCTGCCATGCTCCATGGGTTTGAGGGGATTTGAACGCATCCTATATAAATCCTAGAGCATTGTGCCGTCCAGGGGAAGGGTCTCTTCGGCTTTGCTGGGAAACGGCCAAGCCATCTGTCAGCAGCACACAGCCGGCTTTCTTGGAGGAAACGTGCGACACTGTAGGTCTTGCACATCTTCGACCCTTTCCTGCACATAGTGCCAGCAGCCTCAGCTTCTTACCTGCCCGCGGCCGCAGAGGCAAACTTAAACGTTAGAAAGTAGCTGAGGGAAACAACGTCGTCGTCGGCGAGTTCATCGCCCCACTCCTCTGAAAATAGTTTCGAAGAATCAAGAGACAGCGTGTCAGAGGAATCGCTTCTGAAGCTTGTTTTCACACGTCGGCCTCTGCAGCAAAGCAACCTTGCTTGGCAACTTGAAAGTCGCGTGCATCGTCGCAGGAGGGGTCGGAAGCACCACTACCCAGTGGTGACAGGCGAGCGACCGGGGGATGAGCTCCGGGATATTCCGACCCATGTGGCTGACAGTCCTCGAACCTGCCCACCCAGCAAAGAGTTGAGTCTGAAGCAATGCGAGGAGTCCGCTGCCTATCTTCGCGACAAGCGAAGAGGCTCAAAGCTTGCCTTTCGTTAGTTCCAGTGAAGCCCTTTTCTTCCGCCGTCTCACTCCAGGCTTCAGAAATTTTGCATGAGTCTTCACTACGCCACAGCGCATGGCACCAAGCTGCTTCTGAGCCCTTGAAATAACATGCCTTCATAATGTCTTGGGGACGCAGAAGCGCAGGTCGTGAGCTTGTGAATACCGACAACAGTGAACCTCGTTTCACCGCTCCAGCACTATAGAAGCCCAGTCCGACTTGCAAACGAGATTGCTGGAAGGCTTGCTTCAGAATTCTGTCTTGTTCTTTGAGCTCATCCCATGGACCTTGCATCAACACCGGACTTGTTTCAGCAGTCGGTAGCGAGCCCGAATTCACACTTTAAACGGATGGCAGTTGGTGCTCTGTTTTCTTGCTGGCTTGCTCGGGCATGTACAGGAGTCTTGTACAGAGCAGGAAGACAGGAACGAGTCGAGACGAAGATGGCGAGCGGTCGAGAAATGGAGTCAGACTTGTGAAGCTTTTCAAAGTCGCCTCTAGAAAGTGCAGCCATTTGAAGTCAGGCTTGATCGGCCGTTGCCGTGCGCAGATCGAGCCAATCCACGAACGTAAACCAACACCAGTATATATGGCAGACAGCGAGCATGATGCGGATCGCTCCATTTTGAGGTTTCGCGCAAATCAGACGCATCATGAACCTGGAGTAGATGATGGGCATACAGACACTGGCCTCTAGCCTTCAGCTCAGCGAAAAAACGCATCATCGGGCACTTTCATGGCTAAAAGCGCCACGGGTCCCGTTGTGCCGTTCCAGATTTCACGAGGCCTGTTCATGTGAAGCCTTTGCTCGTCATTGTGTTTCTGTCAAGCAGCACTTGCTCTTCAGCTGTCACCGAAACCAGGGACAGGGCTTGCGTCTTCTACTCAGCGTCTCCTGGCATTTCACTTTACGGACAGGTCAATCGGTTGCTGCCACCGTTTGCTGATTTGTCAAAACGCACTGGCGCTCAGTGTCAGAGTCCAGACTTCCGCACTTTGATACATCGCAGTCTTGGACAGCCTGCAACTGCTTCCAAGCAATGGCATGTTGGATGCCCATCCAGGATGCACCATGCATCCCTTGGAAGCAGAGCTTGAAGCGGGAGGTTTGCATGTCAACATACCCAGTTAAAGAAATTCCGGGATCATGAAGCTTGTCTTGAGACCTACGGGCGAGGGCGTGTCCTGCATGCCCATGGGGCCTGCCACGCGCACCGGTTTGCCTGCCTGTTTGACTGCCGTGCGAGAGAAGCCTCGGGAAGCTCCAGACTAAAACCCCAATCGGCCGATGTTGCCCGGACCTTTTTGGCAAAGTCGGGCATGATCAGGCCGAGGCCGGTGAGGAACAAGGCGAAGACGCAGGGACATACTACAAGTTGTTGAAGCTCAGGTGTTGTCCAAGAGCCACCTGAAAAGCCTGTCTTATCTCCTACAAGCATTTGCATGATCTTACTCAAGAGGGTCTGATCTTCACGGCTCCAGCGGGACCTGGCGAAAGCAATTGAGAAACCTGTCGCTTCCAGCGACACCGGGACAGTTTGCCAGGAAGCGTATCTCTTTTCTCGCTGCGCTTCTCAGGCCCGGCGTGGGCATGGACGGCGCAGGACTGGGCTGCAGCACGGTGCACGATGCAATTCCCCACCCAGTAATGGCCGGCGCGTCTCCTATGGCCGAAACGGCCAATCTGACGCCGGTCGCAGTGCTTCGGAAGCGGCAAGAGAGCTTATTGGCCAGCCATGCTTTGGGTTTTCATGGCACTACGAGGATCAGATGCCAAGGCCACCCTTTCAGCACCGCTGCTGCCGTGAAAGTGATTTCGTTCATGATCGGCTGCTGTCAACGGGAAAGATTCAGATCGTGTCGATGTTTGTGATATGGGACTGCAGGCTGCGAATGAACCGGAGAAGAAGAAATGCCCATGGTTAGATGTTCTGCGCTTAGCAAGTTGGGAAGTGGAGCTCCGTTGACGATGGCACGCTGTAGCTAATGCAGACCTCTCCGCGCTGGTTCTCAGGCATGGCACGACCCAGTGGCTGGAATGAGCTGCTATTCGCAGATGGCCCAAGCCGTCTTAAGACACCTCGTGCCATCTCGTGCCCATGCATGGCATCCCGAACGTGAGGTCGTTCCTGTGCCTTGCCGACCTGGCCGCTGATGGCGATCACCGCCTTGTGATGGTACTCTGAGAAGACAGCTGAACTAGACCGCTGTTGTGCTGCGTGTCCCGTGTGTCCCGTAAGGTGGACATGAAGAAGCGAATTCGCATGTACAAGGTGGACACAACTTACCGTCTCCTGTGGCCCGTGTTCATTGTCGTGCTTGGAATCCAGGGGACGACTATCCAATGGGAGCACAAGCTGCCGGATGTGCCCTGTGCTGTGCAGTCCTTCTACCACGAGGCCCCCAGCTGCAGCTCCACAACATGCCTCTCAAGCATGGTTGCACGTGGCGGCAGGCTGGACATCCACCGATTCCCACCCTGGCCGTCGCAAGCGGACACCGGGTGCCTTTGAACAGAGAGAATTTGCGATTGTTGGCGCTCCTGTGTTTCGACTTGGACAGCAACATGGAACGACGAGGTCTTGATCTTTCGGAACATGCGGCCCTCGATGCAGCATGAGGCTCAGGACACTGCTACAGCATAGTGAGGGATGTAGGTGCCAGGAGTGCATTGCAGCGTGCATTGCATTCTTCAGGTACAGGCTGCCAGCTTTGGAGATCGATCCAGTCGAGAAAGACATCTGGCAGGCTGGCTTTGAACCTCCGTGCCTGCGTGAGGCTGTGAGCTGCGTGCCGCACAGGACCTGACCCAGGACGGAGCTGATGTCCAAGCGGGCTTCGACAAATTGAACGCGGCTCGCCTGGAGCTCAGGCTATTGACCCCGATGGTCAGAGCCGTTCTTGTCAGAATTGACAGGTGAAAACGGAACAGCCTTGTCCAACCAGTCGATTGACTTTCTTGCCGTGGAGGCTACTCCAGGGAGCCTTGATTTTGCGGCAAAACGGCCCATCGGCTGCTTGCCAGGACCTGGAGTCACAGACAGAGTACGTCCGTGCGTGCAGGCCTAACGAGGACCTCTTCTCTTGTGCAGATATTCTATGCCAGTCTATGCATCACTCAGTAGTAGATACGGCCTTTTTTCTGCCTCCAGACTTGATGCCATCCGGTGTGTGTTGCTGAGTTGAGACCTGTTCGAGGACCATCTGCTACAGCAACAGACTGCGATAACATGCATGGAGGCCACCTGATTTCTACAACAACCCTCTTTTTTCACTGATTCCTTCGACTTTGGAGGGACCTTGCCGTGAGGATCGGAGAGGAAACGAAAATCCCTCCCAGGTCCTGAAGCAGAACATGGATGAGCCAACTGCTGTGGGAGTCCCAGGGGGTCTGAAATTCTGAGGAGATCTCGCCGTGGCCGCCAGAGAAGCACCACACAACCCCAGACTTTGCATCCCACCCTCTGCATTGTCACGCAAGCAGGCTCTCTGAGCTTGCGGGAGTTGTCGTTTACACACCTTCTTCCTCTCTAGTGTTCAGGCGGGTCAACAGGCGACTTCGGGCCC
The DNA here is from genome assembly GCA_905231915.1 of Symbiodinium necroappetens. Taxonomy (NCBI): domain Eukaryota; class Dinophyceae; order Suessiales; family Symbiodiniaceae; genus Symbiodinium; species Symbiodinium necroappetens. Next base: position 28,903 of record CAJNJA010086807.1, read on the forward strand.
AATCTTTAGGTCTCCCTGTCATGAAGGGTTGCATGCAGGGGGGGGCCTCTGCCCCCCGCTCGGAGGTGTTGTCAGGCAGTGTGATATCTGTCAAGCGCTCCAAGGAGCACATTGTCTCTGCGATGTTCCCAAAAGCTTTTTCTGCTTCCTTAGAGCTTGCCATAAAGCGCGAGTCTTCATGTCTAGGATCGGATGCTGTCGTTCGTTCAGACCAGCTCGCGCTGCTCCCTAGATCTCAAGGGTTCGCATCATCGTGCGATGCACCGTCCGGTGAGGATAAAGAGCAGGGCATTGTAATGTTGGATTTTCTGAGCTGCGGAGGGCTCTGCACTGAAGTTTGGGACTCAGGAGTGTGGGACTAAACCTTCCGGCCTAAAGAGAACCACGTGTTCATCCGAAGCATAAGCCTCTCGTCGGCTGCTGCAGAAAACGGCCTGCGAGCCTAAGGGAGCTTGACGGTTTGCAGAAGCCAGACTACAAGTCTTCCCGACAAAGATCTCAGCAGAAGCCTACTGTAGAAAACACGAGAATTCCCCATTTGAGGTCAGCATGTTGGTGATTGGCACCGAGAACAGGACAGTCCTTTCCGATGCGCAAGCAAGGCTTTTCAGCACTGCTTGAAGTGGGTTTGGGACAAATCATGCGAGGATGATATACATCCTGAACAGCTCCGCTCTGGAGATTGCAGCCAAGGCCAGTCACACAATCGCGCACGTGTGGTTTGAATATGTTGTACTTCGAGAGGTGAGAGGGAGTTTTCCTGTGGCTTTTGTGCGGGCAGGTGAAGCTGGAAGCAGTCCCTACATTCATTTCCGTACTGGGACTCTTCGACGTAGAGTACAGGCCCACGTTCGAACCGGCTCTGCTGGAATTCAATATACGTGGAGTCAGTTGCGAACCTGCAGGATAACTGTGGCATGTCGGGATGGCAATATCTACACCGTCAAGAATGGACAGGCGCATGACGATGCAGAGACACCGCTGCGATTTGCTACTTGTTACGTGCTCTGTGGAAGCCAACTCCCTAGCATTCCCTAGCCTTGCAATTCGGTCACAGGTGCTGAGCAATGTAATTGAACTGGAGACGCAGCCGGTCGGACTAGTCCGATTTGTCCCGCCCTCGGACTTTGCAAGGATGTGTCTTGCATGTGCCTAACGTATCTATGGCTGGTGGTGGCTGCTTAGGACAAAAACGTCTATGTTGGCTGCATGGACAATGTCAGCTTCTGAGAGCTTGGCTGCGTTTCATGAGATCCCATGTTCAGCATCTTATGTAGTAGTGACACCTCGAGGTAATCCACTGTTTCCACTTCAAGGGCAAGAAAAATCATTCGATATATTTGCGCGGCGCCAATGACGTCACGTGTGATCACCTGTAGTGAAGACTCCTGTCGAGGCCTTGTCCGATCTCTTGCATGTCGCTGCTTCAAATCGCAAAATCACGCGTTGCAAAGGTGGGCACTTGTGTGGCTAAAGATGTTTGCAGCATTGCACTTCCATGCACACGCACAGGCTCTCGTGGTAGCACTGCAGAACGGAGAGGCATTGTGATGCTGCTTTCGCGCAGAACGCTGCAGCATGTTGTAAACTCTCTCCACTTCACGAGGTGAGGCTGTACAACGGCAAGCACCTCATCGCTACTGTGGAAACGTAAGAGCCCCTGCGAATCCCTGCGACAGATTCAGTCCTTGGCTGTTCCTTAGATTCAGGTCGCAACAGACTTATGTGATTCCAGGCATGATGTGGTAACCGGTGTGAAGCTGGGAACCTTTGGCCGGGAGGAGGGCTCGATGGTGCGAGCCTGACGTTGTCAGCACAGAAGATTCGGCATGCAAGGTCAAGTACAGAACTACTGTGCCCTGAAGTTACAAGGTCCTCAGCTTTAAATCAGGAGCACTCATGGATCCAGCCTCAGATATTTCGAAAAACTGACCAATCCGAACTTTAGGGGCTTGCGTGGCAAGGTCAAAATCTTGCAGCGAAACGCCAACTTGGACGGTACATCTGTGACCGTTGGCCCACCACCGGAGCAGGTGGGCCCGTCGGCTCTTATGTGCTGAAAGCTTTACGGTGATGAGCAGCACCTTTTTGCAGGACATACCCTTGGATGTGCCGAAGAAGACAAAGCTGCCAGAAGCCTGTTGGGCTATGCACGAACTAGATCCGAATGGTTTTGTTGATGATTGCCGCTGCATCTGCCTTGCCCGAGCAAAGGTACGTAGAGCAGACCAGCAGGGAAAGAGAGCAAGCCATTGACATGCACAGGACCACAACCTTCTTTCTGGGATGCCAGTGCAGATGTTGACGCATAGTCACGACATGACACGACAAACACTACAGGACCTTTCAGCGGGACTTGTGCAAGTGCTGCTCTGAGTGAACGCTGCAGGGTTTGACGGCGCAGGCAGTGAAATGCTTCAGCTCTGTGAACTTTGGTCAAGTTGAACCCAGGCTACGGCTGTCAACCGCCCGCGCGTGCCACATGTTAAATGCCGGCTTCTTCTAAAGACTGGAGCGTTTGGAGGATTTGGAGAGGTTGCCATGATGCGTCATATTGCGTTACATTCACCGTTGCAAGAGCCAAGTGCAGGTATGTGAATCTGTTGGGAAGTGGCCATGGGCCCATGCACAGACCTTACACCACGGCCTGCCGGATGCGGATATCAAAACCTTCAAACAGGGCTAGACGAGACTAAGAGTGCGTTTGAGGTCCACAGCTGCGGGTGCCCAGGTTCGCATCAATGCGCAGGTCCTAGGCGCAAGGGGTTGCAAAAGCGTGTTGTCACGAAGATTCAAGACCCTGTCATAGACAATCGGCGAGCATACTCACAGCTGTTGTGACAGCGTTGTAAGCACCGTCCCCACGAGCCACCATGTCGCTGTATCTTGGCCCCCAAACATGATCTCTGTGTTCCTGGCTGCTCACAGCAAATTACGATGCGGCAGTGGTGGTTCGATTCGCGGCTGGACTCACGCCTGCTTTGGCAGGTATGGGCCCACAGTTCAAGATTCTGGTCCGGATACAGAATGCTGGCCGTCTTGGCATGTGTTATCGGCATTGCATTTCCCCAAGCTCGAGGGATGAGGTTCAGCAGATGTTTGCAGAGCACGCCTTGACTTGTAATCTGGTTGTGTTCCGTGCTGGACAGCTCCAGATCGGGTCCAAGTCTGATTTCTTGGCAGGTGCAACTGCACTCTACGATGTGCCGGTTCATTGCACGACCAACCAGAATCTGTACCGTATACCCAGGTACAGGGAATCCACTCATTGACCCCTGGCTCACTGCAACGTGCATTGTCTTCGCAGGCCCAGCTTCTTCCTTCCCGTATTGGTCCCTCAGCAGGCCTTGGCGGAATAGGGATTTTCACGAGTCCGTGAGTACACCTTCGCGGAGGTCTATTTGGTTGAGATCCCACTCACATGCATCAACGAGAATGGCGGAACTGCGGCAGCAAAGTCCCCAGTTGACCTCTCGATTTCACACATTTTGCAAGCAGCTCGCGCATTTTGACGAGGTCCGCATCTTTCTTGCGAGTTCGCAAGGGACGATGCCATTGATTTCAGCCACTTGGTCGAGCTTCTTGTACTTGCTCGTGTGCAGTTACTGTGCACCATCTTGGGTGTTGAGCTGTTTGCAAATGATGCGACACCCCTATAGCGTATTTTCGACACGCCCCATCTGGTTCACATGCCGGGGATGAAAGATTGTGTTTCCGAGGCCTTAAAGTATTTTGGCGGCCCACTTTCGAATCATCGTACATGCACGGGAGGCGTCTTTCGAAACATGATATCGACGCCTTTGAAGTCACAACCCGCTGCCATAGACCTTGTATCCTGAGTGCACAACTCCCAATCGCAGTACTTCAAGGCCATGCTATGCCAGGCTATAGGACAAGGCCCCCTCTGCCCGGCGTGATGGGGCCGAGCTTTCACAGGATCGATATCCATTCCGACATTCATCAAATATGTGTAGCAACCTCACCACCGACCCCCTATGCAAGGGACAGGGCAGACCAACGTTTGAATGAGTGCCTGGGATTTTGTACACCTGATGCACCTCTGCATTTTCCGGCAGGCCATAGTACAGATGCCCATCTCCGAGCCAGCCATCATTGACTCCTTCTAGGCAGAGCAAACGTTCGTCACGCTGCTGTACAAGACAGTGCTTTGTCACTGCCTTCGACTCCTTTGTTGGCGGCTTCAGAAGGTCCAAGATAGGAGCAGCCAGGGTAGAAGCATGGGGTGTGGCGCAAGTGCCCAAAAGGTCCTGGCCGTCGCTCCGGTGTCGACTAATGCCGACGACTACTTCCCCTACGAGGGCACAGGCCCGTGGTACACCTGCAAGCCCGACGGCCTTGTGCTGCCGCGGGTAGCAAAAAGTGGTGCAGCTGGTGCCGCAGAATGCCCCCCGCATACGTTGCAGTCGCTCTTGACCAAAGCGGCCGATGAAAAGGGTGATCGGCCGGCTCTAAAAGCTGAGAAGCCGTGCCCTGCTCTGCAAGTTGACTCCGGTGTCCCCCCGGCGCTTCCGGATGCAGACTGGGCGACCTGGACCTATCGAGAATACTATGAAGACGCTCGCAGGGCTGCCAAGGCCTTCGTGAAGCTTGGGTTTGAGCCCTTTGATACCGTGGCCATTTGGGGCTTCAATTCCCCGGAGTGGATGCTCAGCGCTCTTGCTGCGGGCTTCGCAGGCGGTAAAGTGGGAGGCCTCTACCCCACGGACACGCCCCAAACTGCTGCTTTCAAAGTGGTGCACAGCGGCGCCAGCATTGTAGTTGTTGAGGACCCAGGGAAGCTTACTCGACTCACTGCGGCCTTAGCAGCGCGCCGGGATCCGTCTGCTTGCAAGATACAGGCCTTCGTTGGCTACGGTTTTGAGCCGGCCCCAGGTGAAGCCATTCAAATTCCCGGGAGTAACCTCGCGGTACCTGTTATGAGCTGGTCTAACCTCATGGAGCTTGGATCAAAGGAAGACGATGCAATCATTGACTCACGTAGCAAAGCCGTGCAGCCCGGACATTGTGCCGTGCTTGTGTATACATCTGGTACGACTGGAGAGCCTAAGGCTGTTATGCTGTCACACGATTGCATGGTTTTCGAAGCACTAACATTCCTCAATGTTGCTCGATCTCACGTGGGCCTCTGCGCTTCAGCGCAGCAGGAGCGCATCCTTTCGTACCTGCCCCTGTCACATGTAGCTGGAAAGATGGTGGACGTGTGCTTTCCCTTCGTGGCGACTGCCTCGCCGCCTGCCTGGGTAACAGCATACTTCGCGAGGCCGTATGACCTGAAAGCCGGAAGCCTGAAGGACAGACTCAAGGTTGCGAGACCCACTGTCTTCCTTGGCGTTCCGCTGGTGTGGGAGAAGATCGCAGACAGGCCTGCAGAGATCGGGATCGGCGTGCAGCACATGCTACACGCAGTGAAGTGATCTGCGTCCTTTCGCAGAGGCTGCGTGCGGTGGGGGCTTCTACCAGAGGCATCAAGAAGAAGCTCTCGACTTGGGCCAAGGCCGCCTGCCCTGAAGCGCCTGAGATCGCCTGAGCACTGAGCTCTTTGCTTTTACTGAGGCCAAGGGCCTCCAGCACGCAAGGGCTTGTCAGATGGGAGGCAAGAGGGAGCAACGATCGTTTGGGAGGGGCTCATGGCTGACAGTCTTGAGTCTTGAGAATTGGGAGCTGACAGAGGCACGGGGCAAAGGAAGCTGAGCACTGAGCCTGGACTCAAGTTGCTGGGTTAATGTCATGAGCCCGAATCGGCTTGACCATTTAATTTTGGACTATTTTGGACTTGAGGGTTGTCATTGTTGCGGGACACCAGACCGGCAATGTTATGTTTTGTAGATCTTGGGAGGGTGTGAGCATGGGAGGCGATGGCTTGGAGCCCTTTGCATACGGCGCTGCTAGCAAGCTTGTGCTCAAGAAGGTCAAGGGCATTCTGGGTCTCGACGAGCTCAAGTTCGCTGTCACCGGTGCCGCACCGATCCGGGTGGACACCCTGGAGTATTTCGGCTCCCTTGGCATAAACATCAATGAAGTGTATGGCATGTCGGAAAGCTGTGCTGCCTGCACAATTTCCACAGACAGGGCCCATTTGTGGGGATCTTGCGGTTATCAGCTGCCAGGAGTGGAGGTGAAAGCCTTCAAGGTAGATTCAATGGACATGAACAGGAAGGAGGAATGTCCACGGGCGGTCTCTCTCGACTCCATTGACGAAGAGTTCCAGGGAGAGCTATGTTTCCGAGGCCGCAGTATCATGATGGGCTATTTGGCGCAGCCCAGCTTGGGTGCCGAACACGTGAAGGAGGCAGGCTGGCTTCTCGAAGACTTAGACTCTGAACTGTGAATGTTCGAGTTGTAGCCCCTGTTCCTGGATTAGGTTTGGTGATGTGTGGTGATCAGGCTACTTGCATAGAAAACCAAGACGGACCTGTCCCAACTCGTTCTGGAAGACCAGGCTTACTGTCGAGCAGATGGCAGGTACTTCAAGCGAACCCCGAGTAGCTCAGATTGCCATCCTCGGATGATAAGAGGTGGCAGAACTGTTCCGAGTCCCATCCTCAGGTGGGCTTCAGATTGTAATTGTCTGATGTACGTCCAACAGGCTAGAATGAAGGTGCTGGCCCTGCAGTGAAGTCAAAACGGTTGTACTCGACAGGTTGAGCGCAAGACTGCGGAAACGATCGATGCAGAAGGGTGGCTGCATTCGGGCGACAAGGGAATGATCACACAAACAGGGATGGTCAAGATCACCGGACGATACAAGGAGCTAATCATTGGCGCAGGTGGCGAAAACATAGCACCAGTGCCGATTGAAGACCATATCAAGGGCTGGTGTGATGGCATCAACGAAGTCATGCTCATTGGCGACAAGCGCAAGTACAACGTAGCTTTAGTGACATTGAAGGCCGTTGGTGCAAACGGCGAGAGTCCGGGCACAGATCAATTGGATGCCGGGGCTGCTCGGGTAAATCCACAAGTGACGACGATCATGCAAGCCATGGATGATCGATTCTGGATCGAGCAGATAACTCTGGCCATCAATTCTGCTAACTGCAACGGTAAGATATGCCCAAACAATGCCTTCAAAGTTCAGAAGTTTATGATCCTGCCGACAAACTTCTCCGAGGAGCAGGGTTTCCTAACCCCTACGAAGAAACTGAAGAGGCCTGTGGTCGAGAAGGCTTTTGAAAAGCAAGTCGACATGATGTACAGGTCTAGTAGCACCTATGTGCGATATGAGCCGTGAGCAAAGGCTCCCGGCTCGTACACCTACAAAGCCATCCCGCCGATGGCTCTACAGCGACTTTACAGATATGTCGTGCTCAATTATTTAAGCCATCATGCAGGACAAGAGCTGCAGACACTGTTTTGAAAAGTCGGTCTGTGAGATCAACACGCAATCGTGTGCTGATATTTCTCGCAGATGTCGCAGTCGACTGCCAGAGGTTTTAATGTTCTAGTCGTCGACTGCCACATAAGCAGGAGGATGTTGCAATGCGCCCACTGCTGGTCCGCGATTGGCTATCAACGGAAGACTCCCCAAGGGATGTGCTGGCGCAAAAAGAAGCCTTGAGCGTTCCATTAAGAGACTGCCTGCTTATGTTTGCTGTTCTGCTCTCGTCCAGGACACAGGGCTGGTGGGGCAGTGATCGATCATAGGGCCGTCAATCCCATCACGATTTCGCATGAAACGGACCTTCATGCCCTTTTTGACAAAAGGTACAGGGTGGGTTGTGAGTTGTCGGCAGACGGGCTGGAAGTCTACCTTGCCCAGCTTTAACTTTTGGCATCGCCGCTTTGCTTTTGCAGCCTTCACCCGAAAAGTCGATGCAGCCTTCTGGAGGTATTTCCGATCCAATGGCCAAAGCCGAAAAGCATGAGTGCCGATCTCCGACACGAAGCCCTTTATTGCCAGGCCAGAGGCTTTCGAGGTCGGCCTGAGCTCTGCAGAGCTGAGCTGGAGAGAGTTGATGCTGTGTCAATGCTAGGAGTTTCACACGTGCCTACTCCGCAAAGGCACCAGGAAAGAGCGCAGACTCTATAATCAGCTGTGTTTGACGTTACGCTTTCGGCTTGCTTGACCAGTGTTGCTTTGCTTTTGCAGCCTTCATTCCCATCAAAAGAAGTCCCTGCAAAGTGAAGGCGGAGGCTTTTCAAGCTCATCAGCGGATTGCAGTGCACGCATCGAGCAGTTTGTGGTTTACAGAAACGGATATTACATGAGAAATCTGGCACCGCTGTGTCCAAGCGCAGCAATCTCTCAGGTGAGAAACATCGCAGTATCGGCACGAATCAAACCAGTCTGCAGCCTTCACCAGCCAGCGTACTACAAGTAATGGCATTGATTTGCGCTCCCCGCCATACGTTGCCCCGTTGCTTGCAGCCTGTAGAGCATTTGAGCAGCACTGAGTTTGATCGTTTAATTTCAGGACTCCAAATGCTGAAGTTGTGCGAGTCACGGACCACACACGCACTTAAACAACTTCCTGGCTCAGGAAAACACACAGAGGAAGCTTGCTGCACGTGCTTGCGCGAGCACCTTCGAAGGCACCAAGCTGACTAGCGTTTTTGGCCGGGAACAATCCGATCCTTTGATTGCGTCCCCTTGCTTGGAGCTGGCTCAGGCTGTGCAACTTACGTGACGCAAACAACTTTGTCAATCCTGTCAGGGTTCAACACGCCGATACCTTTGCGCCGGTGGATTACTGGCTTCGGTGCGCTCTTCGTCAAGGCTGCCTGCACTTGGTCGAAGAGGGCAATTTGGGTCAGTCCGGCTCGATCACTTTCGCTGGAGGTCCCCCCATGCCAGGCGCAGATGCCAGGCATGGCGCTAAGTTGCTTCTGACTGTAGTTTAGCACCGTCATGAGCACCTGCGGCTAGGACAAGTCCGCACAAGTGGATCTGTTCTGCTCAATTTATTTTCTGGGTCGTAACATCATGGTCGTCGTTAAAACTACTCGTATTGGCCAGGAATCTTGAATCAGCCTCCTTCCTATGTATATGGGTTTGTTCAAAGACACGCAAGTGGTACCATGCGAGAAGCATGCTGGTCCTCACAAAGCACTCACAGCCAAAATTGACTAAAGCTGTTCTGTCGGACATGCTCTCGGAACCGGAACCGGCGGCTGATGGTCAGACGGTCAGACAGCGCGCCATTGAACTTTTTTGCTGAGCTTTGTTTGATATGCGCACTTCCATGTCGCTGGAAGCCAACCTTCTGCCATGTTCCCCCTCTACATTGTACTCTACATGCTGTCCGTGAACCCGTCTTGGTGAACCCGTCTTGTCGTTGTGTGAATTCTGGCCCTCCTCACAGACAATTAAAAGCAGCATCACTCTAATTTAGAGCAGTGGAATGCGGACTGAACTTTATTGGGTGCTCAGTTGGATGCACTTCACTTGAACACTCTGCCCTCACTGAGACGTACAGTGTTAGCTGGCTCAGGGCAAAGACAGAGTGGTAGCTGATGCCGTTCAGGAGGACCTCCAACTCCGACTGCAGCCAAGATGTTGATCTGGACGAATTTGCCGTACGACTCTGCACGAAAGTTTGCAGGACTTGGCCATCACCAAGAGCCGCTTCTGTTCTGGCCCCAGGAGTGTGCATCTCTCACATGTGGCAGTGGCAGGGCTGAATCAGGCCATGGCTGGACGATCTCCCAGCTGAAGAAGGCACGCAAAGAGACACGAGGATTGGATTCTGCGAACTTTCGACCGATCATGCCTCCTGCCGCCGCAAAAAGGTCTCTGATGGATCCTGCAACCCGCAAACCAGTAAGCAATGTGTAGCCCGGTGGCCCGACAACCTATCCATTCGTCTCTCGAGATGCTGTAGCCTGAGAGAGCCGTAGAGTGCTTTAGAAGCAGGAGCTCACATATCGGAATCTCATGAACATGACCACCTTCAGTAGTATGTAGGAGGCTGAACACATTCGACAGACCACGGCATGATTATCCGAGCACGGCTGCACATGGAACGCCATGTCCGTCGCAAGGGTGCAGACAGCATTGCTGCATGAACTGCTCACTAGAGCTTTTATGACACCGCACTTGCATAGATTGCTTCGACATATCCACTTGAAGCAAAGGCTGAAGCAATACGATGTGAACCTGAGCACGCGGAGATCGCCTCGCTGCCCAGCCTCCGAGGCGGTTTGAGCAAGAAGTCTCCACCTATTTCCTCAGTCTGGCCCCCTGCTCGAATCAAACCTGGAGCTCCGCATAGTTGCATCTGCAGATATCTGCAGGACTGCCGGAGAGTATCTCTGCTGCGCTTCATTTTCAAGCGTCGTGTTTGCAATGCTGTCCGGAGCCCGGATCTCCTTCGTCTCAACGCTTCCAACGGAAGACTCTGTGGGCCGACGGAGAGGCCCACCATGGCCCACCCTAGCTGCCAGCTGCCCTAGCTTGTTTTTCGAGCGCAGAGCCAAGGGGTGGCCCAGAGGAAGTTCGAGCTCGTGAAGCGCGGAGTTAAACTGAAAGATGAGCTTCAGCTCTTCCCCGAGCAACGCACCCACCGTGATGCATCTGGACTGTGTCCAGTGGGATTCAGTAAGTTAAGCAGCTAGCAGATTGGGCATCAACCCAATCTGCATAGGTTCGTTCAGCAGATTGGCTGGCGTTGCCCATGTTTCTGTCGAAGATGTCCTTTGAGGCTCTCTGCACGGTGACATTTGTGGGTAGCTTGCTGCACCTTGGCGTTTAGCTGATTTTGTTAAATGGCTGCTAAGGGGGGGGCTGGAGGCAGCGAATGACTTCCTCTGACTACTGAGCGAAGACATCCGCCATTGCCATCATCATCATCATCATCATCACCATCATCATCAGCACAGGAGCTTTGAGTATGTTACCTGCTGTTGACGCAGAACTTGTGAAGCCTGCCGAGGCTTTTTCTTGCTTTGGGCATCTCGTCCAGAGCACAGCCTGGCTCGGCGAGCGCTTTGCTCCCGGCTCCTCCATTTGGGCTCAGGCCGGCGGCCGGGTTCTGAAGAAGTTGCGAGCACTATCTTTTGAGTCAGATTTCTTGCCGGCAATCTGTTCCCCGTCTGTGCATCTTCGGTGCAATTGCAATTGCAGTCCAGGCAAGAAGGGCCAACTGGCTTGTACATAGATGCCGCACGGCGGCTAACTAGTCAAGAAGACCGTGCTGCTTGGACTGAGACTTCCATGGACATGACGACGTGACTGCACATGTTGCTTCAGCACTCCACATCATTGGTCACAGCTCTATACTACATTCTCCTGAGTAACTGACTTTCTGATCCTGTCCACGAAGCTGTGAGGTGAGCTGGAACGTTCTTCTTTCGGTAGTCACTGTCAGCTCCGCTGTCGGCTTCCTGTGCGCACTGGTGGTCTTGCAGCTACTACAATCTGGCGGAGAGCAAGTACTTTTTCAGTGCACTATGCTCTTGCCGGTGCTGAGGCTGATAACAGGCCTTTTTTGTTTGTGTTACCCCTGGAACAACTTCACCCCTCAGACATACTACCGTGGAATGGACGATGACGCTATCCGATACCTGGCTTGCGGTGTCTATACCTTGGCCGGGGCGTCGTTGACGATCTGTTCTCTTTGCAACTGCTGTATCTCCATGCACGTGCGGCATCTTGCCCGCCCTTGGCTTTCTCTTCAAGCAAGTTTGATGAAATGCGTTAGCATGGTCGTACTCGCCAATCCTGGCATGCTCCTGGTACCCCTCGGATTTGCGGTGCTGCTCTACTTCTGCATTGTAGGCTGCATCTCCGCTTTCTCGTCCATCCTTGATGCTGCAACTGTCTCGAGCTGGTGGCCGGAAATTGCAATCATCCCGACCATTCTGCTCATCGGCTGGGGCGGAGGCACGGCTTTCTAAATCAAAACAAATCCAAGTCCGTCTAAGTGAGTCCCAGATCAGCCTCGTCGCCTCGGCTCGATTTGCCAGAAGGTGTCGCCTCGTACACTTCCATCCTGGCCTTCTGCGGGGTTTACAGCCGATGGTATCACTCGCGCCCTGAACCACCAGTCTTTGCGAGCCTGAGGACGCATCTACAGCAAGTCTCCCGCTTAAATCTGTGCCTTGTGCAGCGCGTGTTTCATACTCTTCGGGAGGAGTGCCGTCGCCTTTGGCTTGGGAACAGTTGCTTCGCTGCAGCTGGGGAGTCTTTCCAAACGTCAGTCAGCGGCACCGATATTAGGCAGCCAGCGCAGAAGACAGCGCCCTTGTTTCGTAGTCAGCTGGCGAGCTGGTCGAAGTCGGGACAGCATGCGCTTGGTGCTGGAGGGGGAATGTACATGTACGTACCGACTGCAGAAACTTTCCACCCAAGGCATGTCTGGCCTCGTTCCTGCGACCAACGTTTCGTACGATCGAACTTTTGAGCAGGCGCGGAATCAGAGCCCATGAAAATCACGGCTTGTCCCCAGAGCCACAGAGAGCCTCCGGTCCACGCGTCAGGATTATCCAGCCGTCAGGCCCTGACTGCAAAGCAAATCCCGTGAGAGCTTGCATGAAACTCGGATCGCAGCGAGAGCACGCAATCACTGCCGTGCTGGGCAGTTGCTATGCACGTTCCCAAGTGTGCAAGCAAGCCTGGCATGCAAGGACATGCACCTGCGCCTGCGTGCTGGAGTTTGCATTCAGTTTGGTTGGCGCTTTTTGGCAGCATGTCTGGCGGAGTCAACTTGCACGCTACAGCGATGAGTATTTCAGGCTGTCGCCGCAGTTCTCTCATTCGCACACTCACCCAGGACGTTTCTCGATTCTTCGATACCTGGGCATTCACGCAGTGTGCCATCCGCAACGGTTCCTTCTTCCAGTCGTCGTATATAACGATGCTCAGCCGCAGCTTCCCTCAAGGCGCGATGAGACGGGAATTTGCCTCACATAACATTGGAGACGGTGGTTGTTCACCACCGGCGTGCTGAGGGTTTGAAGTAGGCAGTCCCAGTGTAGACCTTGCAAGAAGCATCCCGCGTCTCTGCGTCGTCAGCTAGGCAAGACCCCTGCATGACGATGCCAATCCGAGAGAAGCCATGCATCTGGATTTGAGGTTTGCTCTCTGCACATGCTCCAACGTGACCCTCCTTACAAGAAACCTCGTCCTGGATTATGTCACAGGACTGGCTCTGGGAGTGCTGCAGCTTGTTTCAGCTGTGCGCGACAGGGCTGTTTGGACCCTGCTTTGCCATTTTTGCCGAGCAGGTTCTGGCACCCAAGCGGGCGGCTTGCTGGGCTTGCTCGTTGGTGCAGTTGCGCACTATTTAGGCCCTGCTCGTGGTCATCGCCAGATCAGCCTTTGAATGTCTTGAATGTGCTGTTTGTGAAAATCAACGGATACAGGCAAGTTTCCGTGGCTTTACTGGGCACCAGCAACCGGCTGCATCTGCGCGACGATCATGACCAGCATTGCACGGGGCCTAAGCTGAGCTATAAAACGGCTGTAGTGAATTGTAGTGAGCTCGTGACTACAGATTTTCAGCGAGTTCTCAGATTCGACCGTCGTTCACAGAGGGAGCTTAACAAAAGAGCATTCGAGATGATTGCTTGTAAGCCTTGTAAGCTTAGCAATGGATACGGAGACAAGTCCGCGGCCAATCAGAACGTACCTCTCTGGCGAGGTGCTGAGTGTGGCGAAGACGGGTTTCAAGGTGGGATCCAAGCCTCCAAGCCTTCCTATGGAGTGCACTCCTCTGCCGCTGCTGTTCGATGCCAGTCCATCCTGGCGCTGTGGGCGGAGAGTTGCCAACTGCAGCAGCTGTCCCCAGAGACTCATGCTGCCATTGTATCCTGCAACACGGGTGCACTGGTTTGGGGTCCCACAAACAGTATATCATGGAGCTAGCGTGGCTTAGGTATCAAGAAGAGACTGGAGGAGGAGGGCCAACGCCACCGCACGGTCTCAGAGATGTCGCAGCTGAGCCGATAAACATGCGCAGCCTTAGCCCAAAAAGAGCTTGGGTCGACGCAAAGGGTAGTGACGGTAATGATAATGTCCAATTTGCTCTGAGTGCCTTCCAGCTTGCACTTTCGGGCCAGTTTTCGCGAGCCGCCTGGTGTGGCAATTGTGATCGATTATGTTTTAACGGTTCTATGACGCAATGATTTCTAGTCGGACATGCGCAGCGACAGAGAAGAAGGCAAAGTTCTTGAGCAAGCTCCGAAGGCGTCGGCTTCGTGTCAACGTTTTCTTTGTCTTGACTTGCATCAGGGCTACCGCTACTGCGCTGATGACATTCTCTGCGCGCACTATGCACTCAAAGCTGCCCCGAATGCCCACAGCTTGCCCGAAGCCTAGCAACCTGCTTTGTGATGTGATGATCAACTACAACCATGCACTGGCTTATGGCCAAGCAGCCGCGGGAAAGACATGATAAGTCTGAGAAGTTGCTGGAGTAGATGAATCAGCATGCCAAATGCCTTCGTCTTGTGGAACGAGGGATGCTGGTCGCAGCACTAAGAGACACATGTCTCTTTGCGCTGCAATGAGCAGTCCCTTTCTTGCACGAGCCAGCGCCAACTGTCCTGAATCGAAATCGCTAAAGATGGAGGGTGTCGCATCCGATGCTAAGCTATGCTGAGCTGAGGTTGGATTTGGGCTCTGGTATTGGGACAATAGGCCATTCGCCAAGCTGCCACGGCTGTGCAGTACTTGATTTTGTTTGTTACTTGTAGCATGCATCGAGAATGCAAATGCCGCAGTGGTTTGATGGCTGCAAGAGCATTCGGAGCGAAGCCTTACAGACTTGGCTCCAGCAGCGGTCGAATTCTTCCTGATGGGGGCGCAGAAACTTCTCGGCCGTCAAAGAAGTCAATCAAGTAGGACGCAGCTTACGTTTTGCGTTGCCCTCCAAGGTCTCGCCTGGCTGGCCCAGCAGCCGCGTGGAACTGCGAAGGTCACCATGCTGGAGGCAACAGAAGCGGCGTGGTCGACTCCAGCTCGTCCAACAGCTCCATTGCCCTTGCATCGAAGCCCTCGATGCAGGCTCAAGATGTCAGCGTGTCTCTTTGTCGCAGGACGCTCCGAATGTGTCAGGCACATTGACGGGCGGGGTGCTGCCTTCCTCGTGTATGTAAGTACTTGGGATGCCGCAGGTTCAGGATGAGGTGGAGCTAAGGCAGGCTGAGATGCTGACATTCTCATTCAAGCCACTCTTGGTGCAGCTGCAGGCATGCAGACCTACGAGACCAAGATTCCTCAGTGACGAAGCTCAGACAGGAGCTCAGCTTTCGTTTGTGTACGCAGCGAACAGCCGAGTCCTTGGGAAAGTTCGATGTGGTCACAGCCAACCCACCGCACCACTCTCGGCCACAGCCATGACTCACGCGCAGTAGCCGAAGAGATTCGAGTTCTCAGAACTTCCCAAGTGGTTGCTGAGGTACCTCAGCCGAAATGCTGGAAATCTGCCGGACAACTCCCAGAAGGTTGGGCGCAAGAAGTGTTCGGGAAGGAGAGCCAAAGTTATTTCTTTGCTAGGCGTACGTTAGGTCGCCCACTTCTCTGGACGCGGCCACCCCACCCCCTGCAAAACAAGCCGCCCCTCCCCCCCCCCACCCACCCTTAGGGTGTAGGGTTTAGGGTTGGGGGTGGGGGGGGATGTGTTACCGTGCGAGCGTGAAACAACGACCTCTCTTAGGCGTACTGCCGACATGAATTGCGAGGTGGTGTTGCAGAGCCGCCTGGAAGCAGAAAGGTCGTGACAGTTCGGCGAGCTTGCGGCAGTCCTTGTAGGAGCATTTGCACAATTGTTGCCTCAAAGAAGGGCCCATGTCCAGGAGCCGGGCGTCGAACTTTCGTGGCCGTCGCTCTATGTCGCTCTCGAGTTAGACACAAAGTTTTTGTTTCCATCCGAATGGCATCGAACAGCTTGTCATAGCATAGCGCAGCAAGGTGTAGCTGATTAAAGTTGAGAGTGAGGGTGAGAGTCAAGAGCAAGGCAAGGCAAGACACAACGTTAGCACAACGCCTGCATTCTCATGTTGTCTACTCAGGTTCTGCGCAGCTGCCAGCTCAGCATGCCATTGTCTGGTTAGCCGCAGGGATGCTGTCGGATCGGAGAGCTTGGCGAAACGACTGAGGTTGCCAAAGATGCAATGGCACCTGGAGCTGTGTTTTGCATGGCAGGGGGCCGAGAGTCTGCCCTGTTGTTGGTGTCATCACTCAGCATTAAGTTTTTTTTTTAAAAAAAAAAATTATGGCCATTTAGATTTGACATTGCAGACAGGTCTTCACGACAGATGCATCGCTTCTGGCAACAGCAGAATCGAGCATCGGAGATCATCAGTTTAAACATCTACTGTAAACGCAAGTTCTTGCAGTGTGATTGCACCCATCCGTTCGGGCTAGCTCGTGCTGCACCAAGATTTCAAGACTATGCACTGAGATACATGCAGCTCCCAGACTTCCAGATGTGCTGCAAGCGTTGCAGCAGTCTGAATCTGAGACGCCAGCAGGCTGGAGAGGTGCTGAGTTGGTCAGTAGCGATGTGAAGCAGCATGACGTCGCAGAAGCGAGCGTGCATGCTTGCAAGCGAGGCCCTGCTGTTTGGAATGATTGGCACCCTCGGGGCAGTCGCGTTTGCAACTTCCTGTAGATACGTTTGGAACCAAGACCGAAGGGAGCTCGCTAGAGCATGCAGCAATACCATACCCCAATCTGAGCCCACCTTGGGTTGTTCGCAGGCATCCATGGTCACAAAAGCTTCGGAGATACCAAACTGACAGAGCAGGGCCACGCCAGGCTTCGGAACCCAATCAATGGCAACTAAGCGCTTCCGGGGTACGGAGTTCCCTCATATCAGGCCCGAGGCATCCCAAACGCCAAACTCGTGTCGACAGCATTGCGACAAGTCTTAGGTACAGCTTCGCTGTGCAGCGAAGAGTAGACGTCCTTTTCCGCGGGAATCTAAAGAGCGTGCGCAGCTCAATCGCCACAAAGCGACTGCATGCTAGTCGGAGATGGCTTCTTCTGTCAGGTGGCAGTGGTTTGCTCTCTTGAGCGTGGATGTACCAGACCTGTCGGCACCTCAAGCTTTCTAGGGCAAATGCTGCAATACGGCTCCGAAGATTAGGCGGTCGACACCTTGAATGTGCAAGAGGAAGATGGCGCATGGCCTCGGCCTTTGTGCTTCGCCTCCTGAAGACAGCATGTTTCCGTTCGTAGTTCGTAAGTTGCGCGAAGGTCTTCCGACTACATTAGCCTTTGTGCTGAGATGGGACTCTGAGTGGGCAAGTCCGTGAACGCTTCATGTAGCCCTCGGGACGTTAACGACGTGCCTCTGCCAGACATGAGGCCGCAAAGCAGCTCCTTTTGAATAGGTGCTTGCGGCAAACCTGCCCTTGTTAACGAACTCAGTTGGAAACAATCCACCGATTCAGCAGTTTTTGTTGAGTTGCTTTGCTAAGATTCGTTGGTGCAACTGCCACGCGAAACCCTGCTCGATGTTGGCTCTAGCGTGCTCTAGCTGCAGCGTCAATATTTCTTCGTCGCACACATTACGAGTCCTTCATGTTCCTGATGTTAGTAGCGAAATTCCAGCCGGTCGCAAAAAGTTTACAGACATACCCTCGACGTCGACTGTGCTAAAAAATTCTCTGTTTGAGCCAAACATTCCTTCCACGAAAGTTCCATGTTCCTTGCAGAGACCTCCCAGCCTCGCCACTGGGAATGTCACAGGAAGCTCCGGATGAGCTCAGCGTCTCAGCTGCAGGAGCTCTGCTTTGAAAGCTCGCTCAGATCAGCAGTTCCGAGGCTTGGCATTGGACTTGGAAGCTCCTCCGATCTACTACAACAAGGTGTGAATCGCAAGCCGTGCTTTTCCAGAGGGCTACTCGTTGACCTTCGAGCTGAAGGCAGACTACATACAGACTGCGTCTGGAAACAAGGTGATAGCTGCACCCTGTTCTGCTGGTAGGCAAAACGACGGATTCCAATTTTTTCGCATGCAGGTCAGTCGCAATTCAGTCCTCTGTGGCTCGCAGAATATTTCTCTCGTGGGGAACTCCGTTGTGAAGCCACAGCCTCGGGTTGCAGTCGATCACGGCAAGCATCCCAGCATCGCGTCAGGCCCGGTGTTGTGCTAAGAGGTGATCTACAGCTTCTCAAAATAGGCAGGTGCTGAGGGCACAAATGGAAATTCAAGTGCAAGCTGAAGCTGCACAGAGCTAGCGGCATAGAGCAATTTGTTTCGAGGTAAGTTCGTGATTGTGGGAGATGGCTGTGTGCTGCGACCCTCCTACAAGAAGTACAAGGAGTTTTGATGTGCTGAATGCAGCATCTACTTAACCTGCGAGTTGAGGCACCATTTAACTATTTAGGATGCTCGCTTGTTCTGTGAGGGAAACATAGCATTCTTCCCAATGAGCATCGGGGACTACGTGACAATTGGGCCAAAGAGCATCGTTTGCGCTGCCCAGATCGGCAACATGCTCAGTCTTGCAGTTGGCAATTAGAATCTCTTTCCATGCTATGCCGGGCTAGGTTCCTGTGTGGACATCGGCGAGAACTGTGTCATCTCGAAGCGGTGCATACTGAAGGCCTGCAGCGTCTTGCTAGAGGGTGCAACGGGAGCAGTCAAGGCTTCTGTGATTCAACTGCATTCCTCGATTGAATCAAGGATAACTCCATGATTCTGCCCGGCACAGTATGAGCCCCAGTTGGGATGGAGACCACAACAAGGCTGCCTTTTCTGCAGCAGCTGAGATCCTTCCACCGGACACCATAGTACCTCCGCTCACGGTCTTCGGAGGCATTCCGGGCAGGCCCTATCAGTCTTCGTCTCGCCTTGAGTGAAGTACCACTGATAGCAGCTTCGGGTGCCAGTCACAACAGAGCTCTGCAGGTATTTGGGGGAACTGCCCGAGTCGCAACCGATTGTTCAAAAGGAGTTTCTCAGCTGCATCAACTCAGCCAGACAACCCCGAAGAAATTGTACAACTGAGGCATGCGATGACGGAGTACAGACGGCTCGGATCTCTGGTCTCGCTTATGTTTGGCCTGCATGCAACGTAGTCAAATCTAAGGTTCCTTCCTTCAGCCAAAAGCGGAGGCCGGCACTGAAATTCCTTGGGTCCAGAGCCGTGACCTTTCGCTGCCAAGCGCAGGTGCAACGCCAAAGGCTTCGACACCCAAAGCCAAAGCAGCGAAGAGCCCTAGCAATGCTCAGCTCTCTCCATAGCCCGAAAGAGGCAACTAGATTTCATGATGCATCGCTCAAAGCGGGCAGAGCGCTTCAGAGCGAAGGCGCTTTGTGAAGGTGACGGCGCTGACGATGCAGCGAAGCTGTCAGAAAAGTGCGAGATGATGTCTAGTTGTGTCTAATGGTCAGGCTTTGGCACTGAACCTTGTGCATGTAGCTTGCAACACATGTGCGTTCATGCACGTGGCTTTCGTGCTCAGCAAGACGCTGCTTTTGCGGCGTGCTTGTAGCCAAAGTGGCACGCCCGCCTGGAACCAAGAAAATCAAGAAATTCTAGTGGTTGCAATTGCCTAAACTGGTCTTGGGAAGCTCATGCCTGGCACCTGGCTGGAATGAGGCCGCCGACTTGGAATTCGCGGCAAGAGTGCTTGACCACACGGCCATGTGCAGCACTTCAATGAAGCTACTCGCCGGAAGCTAAGACTAAGATTCCGTCTGCCTGGTTTCTCACGAAGAAGCCGGACTTGCAAATGCTGTGTCGGTAAGGTCTGGCTTTTGGTCATCGCGGTTGATGCAAAGTTGCATGATGCCAAGCGTTCACCGTTGATTCTTCCGAGACCATCTTCTGAACAGAGTTGCAGCAAGGTTGCGAAGATCGCTGAGCCGGGGTTCTTACACGGTGCCCCTGAAACTAGCGTTCTGCCCTTAGGCGGAAGGCACTACAGCCAGCTGGTTCGAGACGCGGCTAGGGTGCTGATGTGCACGCTTGTCAGGAACGCTCGACCTCGTGGGGCGGACCACGCTCATGTGAGCCTAATCAGCATGCGGCCTAAAGCGATGTGTGACCCAAAATGATCCAGCTGCAGCTCGTAATGGAAACCCGCAGATGAGAATGTTCTTCGTGCAGCGTTAAGGTACTGAGCGCTCCCAGAATTCAAAAGCAAGGCAGTCAAAAGGCTTCCGGACCCTGCAGCTTGAC
The DNA here is from genome assembly GCA_905231915.1 of Symbiodinium necroappetens. NCBI lineage: Eukaryota > Dinophyceae > Suessiales > Symbiodiniaceae > Symbiodinium > Symbiodinium necroappetens. The sequence goes on from CAJNJA010086807.1 coordinate 49,000, forward strand.
ATGCACAACGATCCTGAATTGTGTTCTGTGGCATGCCCGGTGTCAGAAGATATCAGAAGCAAGAACATCTCAGGTCAAGCCAGCGCGCGCAGGCACTTTTCTGCGTTTACGGTCTTCCTAGCAGTGTTGCTTCCTGGTTTGCAACCCCAAAACTGCTGCTACTACCACTACAACTAGGACGACGACTACTACTACGACAGTACTCCGGCTGCTGTTGGTGCTCTTCTGCTGCTCCGGCAGCGGCTGCTGCTGCTGCTTCTGCTACTACTTCTACTACTACTACTACTACTACTACTACTCCTGCTGCTGCTGCTACTACTACTACTCCTGCTGCTGCTGCTGCTGCTACCACTGCTACTACTACTACGACGACGACTATGACTGCGACTACGACTATGACTACGACATACTACGACTACGACTGCTGCCGCTGCTGCTGCTGCTGCTGCCACTGCTGCTACTGCTACTCCTGCTGCTTCTACGACTGCTACCACCACCAATGCTGATGCTTCTGCTACTGACTCCTCCTACTACTACGACGACGGCTGACGACGACGTGTTGTTCCGTGGTGTTATCCTCGCTTATTAATCCGAGACCCTGAGAACTGCCCAGGCTTTCTTCGCGGGGCTCCGCTTGTGAGTTCCGACCAGTTGGTTTCGGGATACCCAAACGAATCAGAAGAGAGCTCTGGCCGTGCATGTTTTTTCCTTCTCTGCATCTCTCCGAAGCGTCGGTTCGAAGGCTCAGCAACTGCATGCACTGCAGTACTACGGTGAAGTTCATGTCTGGACCCTGGACCCCTTGGAGCTGCTCGCAGCATACTGTAGCGCGCAGTTGCGCGTATCGTCGATGCACGCTACATTGCCGTGCAAGTCCCATACGCAGGATATTCTTCAGTAACATATTGTTCCATTCTGCTGACATTCATCTACGGAGCTTCGCTCAGAGGCGGGCAACCGCATGCAGCTGCAGGCGGCTAGTCTTCCCCCCCTCGGCCGTTGCCGTTGCAAAGTGCAAAAAGTTCAAAAACCAAAGCTGCCCCCCACTCGGCCACTTGGGGCCTCTGGCTAAAGCTAGGACAGGATGGATCCGCCCAGAGGCAGGCAACGTCAGGGAGGCGTCCAGTGCATAAGTCTGCCGGAAGCTTTTGTGGTCGGCGACACGGTCCCGACACCACCAAGGCACAGGAGCACCACCAAGCGAAGCGCAAGGAAATCACGGTAGTAAAGACGGGCTTTCATCTCGCCGGCAGGGAGAGGCGGTAAACGGTCTTCGGACGGTGAGGAGGCCCTTCGAAGATCAGATGTCTGTAGTTATCGCATCTTACAGCGAGGTGGGAACACCGCCGCAGCGCTTCACTGTCATCTTTGACACAGGGAGTGGCCAGTCCTTTCGTCAGCATTCTCGATGTTTCGGGATGGGACAGCAATGGCCTCGAGGGCTGAGAGCACGCTCAGTCTTCTTGCAGAGGTTGATGCTGCCCTCGGCCAGGTGCACTAGCGAGGCAGGTCGGAGTTGTGGTTTCGCTAGCGAACTGCAACAGATTGGGACTGAAGAGAGACTTCCCTTGATGAGCATTTTAAGCGCAGACAAATGTCGGAATGTCGACTAGGTCTCAGGCACATCGTTGCTTGATGCCACTCTGGCTCAAGCTGCATTTGCAGTAGGCAGAGCAGCAGGCTTCTTTAGCTGGCAGACATCAGTCAGGCCATCAGGGAACATTGCTTGACCGCGTACAGTCTTCTGTGGCTTGCCATATGCTGTTGACATCATGCCTGCGCAGGACTCCCAGCGGACTGAAGTTCGATGGACCGCAGCTCCTCCACATCCATGATCGCGACGCCTGCGTCTTTCAGCGTCCAGCTCCAACGTGCCACGACCGAGTTCAGCGGTTTCTTCAGGGCTCGGCGGGCGGAGATACTGATCTTCGGGATCCGAAAAGACGGCCTTCTGAAATCATGGTTGTCCGATTCGAAATGAGGTGCAAAGGAGGAGCTGGAAAGAGCACTCGTCAGTGCCTCAACTCCCCAGACCAGAAAGACTTCCTTCACACATTCGGCACCTCTGTCAGGCCACAGCAGAGCCTCAGGCACGCCTGCGAAGACTGGACCGCATTTTTGCACTCGGTCCAGACCTTGTCTCAGCGATGGACAAGCAGCTCCGTCAAAGTTAAACTCAGCAGAGGGGGTAAACAGTAAACAAGCTCTTGCCTTGAAGATCATGCAGGGTGCCAGTCTACTAGTAGCTGGGGCTCGGCTCTTCGCATAGCCTCAGTGGATATTTGTACTAAGGTCAGTAAATGCTCCGTGCAGTGACTTTTTGGTCTCTGTCTTAAGCCATGAAGAACGTGCCCACCTCCGCAAGACCAGGAGAGCAGTTTATAGAGCCACAAAAGAGCGCAACAACCTTCTTGGCATCAAGACGGATATTGCTGCCGGTCTGCCTCCAGAGGACAGCAAGCAACGGTTTGCGCGTGTAAAGGGCGATCCGGTGCTTCAGAATCATCAAAGAACCTCTGATCGAAGCTCGGCACTCGTAGGGCCACTCGGGTTGGAAGAAAGAATCTGCTCGTGGGTCTGTGAGTGCGTCGAACAACTTGCCACGAGGACGGAGATGACGAGAACAAGGCCAGGGACTTTCGGTTGTGTATTTGTACTCTCCCTGGTGTCCCCGATGAGTCTGAGTGTTGACAGTGTTTGATGCAAGCGCTCTACCAGGACGAAACCCTCTCGTCCGAGCAACGAGGCCCGTGATGGCGCCAATGACACCAGTGCCTGTGCGTGAGCTCGGCCATCCCACGGAATGATGATTGAGCATGTCTTTCCTGCACGTTCCTGCAGAGCTCTGGCCGATTGTGAGTTCGAGCTAGCGCACCTGCAGCAGGATCGGCTAGTGCTTGCTTTTTGCTATGTTCACGAGTCTTTGCAGCTTGCGAGACATCTTTTAACTTAGATACTTGACATGTGACTCCTTGCCGAAGGCAAGAGGATGCATGTCCGGTTTTTTGTTTTCCACATGCATGACACAAATTAGCTCCTAGATCCGTAGACATGGAGACAACCATTTAGACATATTTACTGTATAGATAGACTCTAGACTCCCCAGCAGCTGGGCAGCTTCAAAACAATCACGCACCTCGGCCTTCGTCAAAACCTGATGTGTCCGCAGTGACTCTGGCAGAAACCAGACGGCCGTGGCTGCAAGAGGCCTGTAAGAAGCATGAACAGTTCGCGGCACGGAAGAGCAGCACTGCTGGAGCCCAAGCTTCATGGACCTCCGGGCCATGCAGAGACAACCAAAGAAAATCGGTGCTCACTGCTCAAGGCCACACCAATTGGCCAGGACCTCATATTTGCGTCAGCACCGTCAGCACCTGCCTTCGTTTCTCTCCGCGAGCTAGGCTGGGCGGACCAGCCACTTGAAAAGGCCAGGGACGATTTCGATCGTGACACCACAGCAGAGTCCCAAACGTGCCAGTTTGTGCAGCGAATGGCCGTTAGCTTCGTTAGCTTCGAGAGATCTCAGGTCGTGAGTTTCGCTGCGGGTGATGCAGTGGGTCAGTGCGAGCCTTGGTGTCGGGGGCACGTCCGACCTCGGACCTACAAAGTCTTGGATTGGGCCCAGGTTTGTTCGAGACAAGGTTTGCGTGGGCTCAGCATGCGCCTACGCAGATTTCGTCGAGGTGACTGAGGAGTCGGCAACTTGGTGCCTCAGTTCCTGCAAAGACTGTGGACCTGCACCTAATGGTGTTGGAAACTTGCATTCGAGTCTCGCAGGCAACGCGGGTTACGATACCTTCTCAGCAAAACAAGCATCATCGGCATCATCGCTTCCACCATCATCTGGATGACTCTGTGATTCTGTATCAGATTCTCACGAGCATTCTTTGTGACGTCTCGCAAAACGTCCTAGTAGGCGAGGATGTTAATCCTGATTCTTCCTTGGGGCCGGGGCGATTCCGATCGATTCAGGTCATCGCGCACGTGCTGTGATCCGCCGGATAAAGTGTCGGCTAGAAACACCGAAGATGTAAACTCCGCGTGTTGTCGGCTTCCCTCTCGAAGCAGGCACGTGGCAAGGTTAGGGTTGAAGCATTCGTTGGCAGCAAAGTCCGTCCGCGTGACTATGCGTGACTCCTTTGCCCTCGGATATACTCTAATCCCGATCCCCCCCCCCCCCACCCATTGTTCAACAAGGAAGATCATGGGATTTTCTGACCATGTTACTCGCCTATTTCTTCACATGTGATGGAGCATTTCTGGCGCGATTTGTCTTGGAGCCCACAACGATGTTGGATGAAACTGTTGCTGCAGAGATCCATGACTCAAACCAACTGTGCGATTCCGAAGCGAAGCATTGGCTTGAAGCATGGCTGGATCATGGCGCGGCCGCATCTGGCCGCTACCACCGTTTCGGTAAAGATGCTTCGTCGTGCCTTGCGACGATTGAAGCAGAAAGTAATCTCAGCGATTACAGGGGCTTTCATCCTCACTGTGAAGCTAGCAGGAAAGACCGGTGCTGCTGTGGAAACCTGCGACAGTCAATGTGCTTGATCTACCAAGTCGGATGCGCTTGTCATTCAACTTGCTACTGCTTGTGAGACTTGCTTCAAGCGTCGTCATTGTCCCTGTAGGCTTGGCTTTCAGTAACTGAGGTCGAGGGATCCATTTGAGTCGGCGGAATGGGACGGAGTCTTCGGCCTGGCTCAGGCCCGACGCCGCCGGCACAAAGTCGCGTGTCAGTGACAAGCTCATGCCAATTTTTTCAGTCCTCGGTGTCAAGACTCCTTTTGCGCGTGCAGCCTGTGTGTTGTCGCCTGGCACCCTGCAAGTCCCTGAGCGACCATGTGGAATTCAACATCGTGCAGAACCTCCTAAAAGGACAGTCATTGCAGCTCCCATTCACTCATGGCTTGGTTTTACGATGTTTCGCATCAGGAGGTCTGAGCAGCGGTACCATGAAAAAGCCAGTATTTGCAGTGTACCTCGGGCCCTGGACTCAGACCGCGACTTATCTCAGACTGCAATTCCCAACTGTAGCCTTGCTCCGAGGCGTCAAGTTGAGGATGATGCTGAAATCACCTTTGGGGATTACCACGACAATCGCATGGCGTCGCGACCCCTGCAATCCCCTGCAGCAATCAGAGCAGAGTCTGCAAACCGCCTCTGAAGATGAGGTCTGCGTTACAGTGGGTCAATGTGTCTCAAGAAGGCCTGAGATGCGGAGATGCAGAGCTGGGCATGGTCAAGAAGCTGCGGCTTGAACTCAAAAGTTGGCTTGAGGCTACTGGCAGTTTCAGTTTGATGACATAACAGTCGATGGAAAGCCCACTGGGCTCTGTGCCTTTGGCTGCATTTGTAGGAACCCTGCTGCGACTATCAAAACTGCCGGCATGCCAGGCGCAAGGCATGGAGAGCGGCGTTGCCAGGGTGTCCTGGACACTGGAAGCTCACTCCTGCGCGGAGCTTACATGCGCACATCCTCGAACGACTAAAGTAGACTCGAACATGTGTGGCTGGCATGGTCACGGTGCAAGCCGAAATTGTATGAAGACGGCAGGATGGGCCCGAAAAAGGATCTGGATGCCATCCTCGAGTTGCTGACGTTCCAGGCTTCAAGACGAGCGCATCAACTTCCCTTTTTTCCCCCACAGCCCACCATGTTACAAAAACAAGCTCAAGCCAGGAACCCAAAAAACAACCCGGAGTTCCATCAAGACCGAAAGGGGTGCGACAGGGTTGAGGACGTTCAATCGACGCTAGGAGGACTCGATGCGATCTTGGCGACCTCCCACATACCCCGGCTGTTTGAGACACTGCTTGCCAGGTAGACCCCAAGACCAAGACACAGCATCATGAGCGTCCGCCGGTCTTGCCTCCAGAATGCACTACCCCGTGCTCCAGCGCATTTTGAAAGCTGCTTGCTAGGAAGCTACCAGGAAGGCCCATGTGAGCGTCCGCCCGTCCTGCCTCCGCTTCTTTCCCGGAGGTTTCGGTCGTCATCGTCGTCGTCGATCCTCGTGTGGACGCTCATATCCGCCTCAGCCCGGCCACCCCGCCCATGCCCATACCCCGCCCGTGACCCTCCGTAGCCCCACCGCCCGCCCGTACCCGGCGCGTACCCCGCGCATACTCCGTGAACGCTCATCCTCCGTGGCCCGTCGACGCCCTGCCCGTAAACCCTACCCTCATCCTCCACATGGCACCCCATACCCCGCCCGTACCCTCCGTAGCCCCACCGCCCCACCCATACCCTGCCCGTCCCGGCGCGTACCCCCCATAACCCTGCCACCCTGCCCGTACCCTGCCCGAACTCCACGCATACCCTCCGTGAATGCTCATGCTCCGTGCCCGTACCCCGCGCGTACCCTCCGTGAACGCTCACCCCCGCTTAGAACCTACACGAGAACCCAACATCCGAGATGTTTTTGGGAAAAGGCTTGATCGCATTATTATTATTCTAGCGAACATTCCATTTCTTCGCGTCACGGTTCGTTCTGGCATCTTGCCTGCTGCAAATTCGCTTCGAAATGCTCAGAGAGGGCGGGAATACCCGGTAGAGGTAGCAGTCAATGGTCAGAGGAAAATGAAAGTCAGATCAAGTGGAAGACTCATCTTTGAATTCATACCGCTGTGGAAGGGTGGAACTCAGATGCCGTGTGCCACATCAGCGCGATTCCCCAAGCTGGGCTTTCAGCCGGACACTCAGGCATGACGTGAGATGCAGCATGTCAGGTCGCACTTGCAAAACATATGTCACGGCACCAGGATTGGCACACAGACTTTCGAGATGGAGGCAGATGAGTACATGGATCGATCCGATCCGGAGCACTCCGATCCTCGGTTGAAACGCATGTTTTCTGGATCAGGGGACCAAGGACCCTGCCGACCACCTGTTGAGTCTCCCGAGGATGGCTCGGGCAATTGCTGGGCTCACTTGATGCCAGTGGACGACACTGGCAGAGGACATGCTTGCTACTAGCTGGGCTTGGGAAGCAAGCCTGTGAACGCACGTGCTCATTTTGTTCACAATCATCATAGTCCTTGTTTTCAGGAGCTATTTTCGTTCTCGGAATGCCTTTTCTCAGAGCCTTCTACACCGTCTATGATGTGGAGGCCCGCATATTTGTTCGTAACGAGCTGGCTTGCTTTGCTTGTCCGCAACATGTGTTTGCCAAGTTCATCTAAGTCTCGAACAGTTTGAGGCCAAAAGAATTGGCATAGCCAAGGCGAAGCATCAGTCAAAGCAGGCGCAGGATTTCTCTGTCCAAACCCCTTTCTTGGACCGTCACTCGCAGTGCAGGTCATCAGTGACTCAGTGAGGCTCGTGTCTTTGCGGCCTGCTGGCACCGGCCTTGCAGGGAAGGCCGGGAGGCCAAGCACGTAGACGACTGAACAGTGGTGGTGATTCGGAGGCAATGAGAAGACGGTCCAACGATGAGATGCCAAGGATCAATTCCTAAAAGCGTCTCTTAGGGCGTGGACCAGCAATGACAATGCGGATAGGCAAGAAGAAAGCCCTGATGCGGTGCTGCGCAACACATCGGCTTGTTCCAGTCAACCTGTCCGGAACACCATTTGACACATGCCGTACCCGGCTGGGTGGTGATGCAGCAGTTTCAGAGGACTGCATAGTGCCATGGGCCGCACTCCGAGCTGCCGTGGCGATGGATTATCAGACGAGGTGCCCTGGGAAAGTGCAGAAAGACACGTTCGAGAAGGCCGGCGCCTGAAGGCCCTGGCGCTCAGGGCCCTGAAGCCTGTGAAGCGTCCCGCTGACTGGGGCGCCGAGTTGCCGGAGGATACCGGACCATGGCTGTTGACTGAAGTCTCACTTGTGAGACGTCAGACTCACGAGGATCCGATCCTGTGCTCACAAGCACCACCGGCCGTACTGACAGGCCAGGCCCAAGCAAGCTCAAGCTCATTCAAGCTCCAAAAAGCATCAAAAAGCTCCATTCCGCCGCCCAGGCCTCGACAAGCCAAAGCCTCCAAACAGTGTGAGCGCGAAGGTTCGGCGAGCAGCAAGGAAAGGCATCTGCCAGCTTGTTCTCGGAGATACATAAATCATGCAAGAGGTCTGGAGAGTTGCCGCTGATGCCCGGAATAAAGGCAAGATGCAGCAGCAGCTCAAACACCAGCATTCCTGGGCAGCAGATGTACGCAACGGGGCGGAGGTGCAAAGCGACCTCGGATGACAGCAAAAAGTCGCTCAGTGAAAAGCTTCTCTGTCTCTCCCCCGGTGGCCGAAAGCTCGGAAAAGGGATTCCCGCAGCAAGTGCAGTGGATGTCCCATAGAACAGCTCGCCAGAGAGTCTAGCAGAAGATTGTTCCACTGCCGCTGCGTTTTAGGTTTCTAGGCTGCCATAGAATGGCTCTGCCTGTTCGACGTTAAGGCCTCTTCTGCTCGAAAGTGTGCCGATGTGCGTGCCCTCCCACTAACTGCATGATAGAGCTGATATGGCATGGGTTCCATTGCCGTCGCCGACTCAGTCCTGGGAACACTCCTGCTGCAGCAAGCGGCAACTCCATTCGGCTTTGAGCAATCCAAACATAACCGCCATAGAAGCAGACATCTTGATGGGTGTCATTGACGGTCCGAGTCCCGGCGGCTCCGAGATTGCCATTATGGCCCATCCACCTTCCAGAACATCCGACCTTTCCTTTCAAGCGTTCTTGGATTGTTGTGTCACGAACGCGAAACATCACATCAAGCTCGATTTCAAAGACCTGAGATCGCTGCAACTTTGCTTGCCACAGGTGGCTGCTGCAAGGTTACATCTCGTTCAGAACGGTCAGGTCGTTTGGATCAATGCAGACATTTTACCAGGTCCGAATCGACGGTCTCAGATCTGCCCGGTTCCTGCAACGGCCTTCTTTTCTGCCGTGCGGCAGCATTGTCCAGGAATTGCCTTGAGCCTCGGCTGGCGAGTGTCGAGAGCATATGGAGACGCATACACTGGAGAGGACGTGAAAGCAATGTTGGAAGCCTGCAAAGGCTGTGTGGCAGACCACGGTTTCGTGTTTGCCGTGAATGCACGGCTTGCACTCCGCAATTCAGAACCACTCCTGGATTTGCTGAGCCGAAAGCCTGAGAGCCAGCTTCTTCTTTGGACCGGGACTGGAGAGCCACCCATTCCTACCTGGACACGCGCTCAGCTTGCTAGATGCTTCTCCGGGATGGAACATAGAGTTGGATATGACTGTCAGGTAGCATCGTCCTGTTTTTACGGCGTGGCTTGCGAGCTCAAAGAAGTATGCATAGCCACGCTGCAGCTGCTTGTAGGGATCTTGGGCCTTGAGTGTTGAGTGACAAGAGGAGGCACCAGCGCAAGCAAGCTCATGCAAAGCCGTGCTGACAGGACCTGGTAGAGCCGTGCAAAGACCACGGGCCCCGACCTGAGGAAAGCTCGGGGCATAGTCCCGTAGCAGGATCAACGCGCAGTCTGCCTGCGATCGGGAAAAGCTGGAAGTGCTGCTGTTTGATTGCATTGCTCACTGGAGGCCTGCTCCGATGTGTTGTTGCAGTGTCAGGTTGCGCACCACCTTGAAATGCAAGCAGCTTTGAGCTCAGAAGATCCAAGCCAATCTTGGTCTGAAATATCATTCTATTGAGTCAACTTCTTTCTGGACCCTGGAGGTCTCATGCAATGTCCTACATGATGAAAGAAGTCATGAGCTCGGTGATTTCCGCAACGCAGTTTATCTTTGACTGGTACTTTGACGTCACACCGCCATCGGGATTGGCATCGGCAGGAGAAGAACCCAGAGAGAGCCTCGAAGGGCCCAAAAAGCAGTGCCAGTGACCTGCGCTCCATTCATGCCTCTATGCATCGTGCACATGGTGGTGCATGTTTGGTGGGGCTGGGTACCCGAGCGCATCTCTGGATATTTGCGAGTACTTGTAGGATTGAGAAGGTACAACATCTTGGCTGCTTTGGGCATTCCACACAAAGGCCAGGAAAGGTGGACCGAAGTGCAAGGACTGCCGACAGTTCCGGTGTGCCAGCAACCGAATTACAACACGCATCAACGCGCCCATGACTGCCAGGAGCTCCAGCATCGAACTTGCAAACACAAGTTACTGCACCAAAGGCGAGAAAGAAGCAAGTCCGCTCGCTGCTTGGCTCTGTTTCAGAGCTGCGAAGCACGAATCAAGAAACCTCAGAAGCAAGCACGCCAATTTTACCAACGTGACATCTGCTCGGCGCAGATACATACGCTCCAGGAAGGGACAGCATCCAACTCGGGATCTGCTCCGGCAGGTGCAGCTGCGCTTGGAGGGAACTCGTGCAAGACTTCCTTCACGGAATTCAGAATCCCTGCGTCTTGCCAGTTTGCGCTGCTCGCACCTTCGCGCTCCAAGAGCAAGGATGCCGTGGAGGCGACGCTCCGACGGGATGTGTCGTCTAGCAAAGCAAGGCAGCGCCGTCAGCTCTCTCCTTTTGTTTGTTAGAAGTCTTGCCCGTGGTTCCATAGCCACCTTGCACCATTGCTCTTATGTGGCAACATCTATTTCGCTGGCAGGGAACGGTGGAAGAGCGCACGGACAGTCACTCGGAGGTCAGTGGTTCTGTGAGTTGATCCGAAACTGGCGCATGTCTTTTATTTTCCCTGCATCATTTTTGTCGCAATCACCTCTGAGTTTGGCATCGGAAGTAAGAACTACTTCAGACTGCCTTTCACACATGCTTCGTTCTGTAGACTTTCGTGCGACTGCCGGTCAAAAGTGATTTTGCTACAGCCTCCTTGATCTCTGTAGCCACCTGGACTTATCTCTCGTCCAAAGGGGGGTTGGATTCATATACCCGACCCAAGGAGGGAGCCCAATCAAGGGTGTAAGCATGAAACAGAACTGCATCGCAGTGTAGGCAGTAATACGAACTGTCCTGACTGCGTCAGGTCGTCATCGTAAGAGCAACATTCCGGCTTCCGGGTTGTCGAACTGCCATAGATGCCATGGACGAAGCACCCGAATGTAGATACCATGAAGGCATAGACATGAAAGGTAGAACAAGCTGCCCAAAGTGATACGAAGGACAGTTCGCCCCAACATCAAGCGTTCGGCGACGTCAAAGAGAGCACTGTGTCGTAAGGTGTACATTGTAAATACGAATCACCGAAGCCCGGAATCACAGGCTACATGGACAGGCCGTCGGAAAACACGCCAAATGGCAAAAGCCATTGTCGATCTCACAGGCATCGCTAAACAAAAACCTGAAAAGGTAATGGAACAGTCCTGGAAAGACTGGAAGGAACGGTCACCATCTGAGAACAAGAGTTGAAGTGCAAACCACCACTCCGACCCCAAACACCTCACCGGCATTCCGAGCAGAGCTGCTCAGAATCCCACAACGGCGGGCGACCACTGCCCTACTGTAATGCCCCGCTAGAACCCTCCCCCAGTGGCCCCCTGCGTCGCGCTTCTTAGCTTCGTCCGCCGCGCAACAGTTGAGGGTTGAATTCTCGTTCCCCCACGCCCGCGCCGCACAAAAGCCGGCGCCTACCAAAGACCAAAAAGGTTCGCGACTCAGCCCCGCTAGATTTCGTCCATGCAATCCTTACATTGCTTGTGCCTTTTGCAACCACTGTTTTATACAGCTACATACTATATCCAACAGTGATAAACTCAGGTCCACGCAATCTCTGCAAAACCTTCAATGGCTTCGCAAGAACAGGTTCCAAACGGAGGCGACATTGAGTATAGATCCCTGCAGGAAGTGGCCTCTGCCCTCCATGGAAAAGCCTTTCAGGCCGACTGCTCATCCTGTCATGCATTGCCTCACACTGTTGGCAACATCATGCAGGAGTTTAAAGCGATGTACACTTCGGCTAGGCTAAGGATTGAATGTCCCAGGGCCATGCAAAGCAGAGGAACGTATAGTGCCTGAGTGTCGTCCATGCACCGGACAGTGCAGCCGAAGCCTGCTTTACCATGGAGGTGCGGCTGAAGACGATTTCCGGCAATGTGAAAGTTGCCTTCAGTGGTGCTGCAGCTCGAGCATTCTATCGAAGATCTTACCTCAGAGGCTTAGACTTCGATTCACTAGGGGTTCCAAGATGTCAATGTTTCAATTCTCGCCTCTTGCTTTGTTGAGGTCTGGGTTTGCAGCGAGGTGGCCGAGTACGCCTTCAAGGCTTCACCTCCACACGTGAAAACGACATGGAGGCTTGGCCATGGCGAGGAGCAAATCTTGTACTCCAGCTGATCGTAGAGACTGACACTCAGGTGCTGCGCTTCAAAGATGTTCACCCTGGCGTGAGCATCAAAGTAGTGGCCACAGCTGCAATGCCTGGATCTTGGTGACCGCAATGTTGACACTGCTCTTTAAAGACCCCCTCTAATTCCTTCGTCACGCTAGATTCGCCAGATGCTCCGAAACCTCAAAGCCCCTTCAGGTCACTGGAGGGCGAAGAAGTCCTGCGTTTGCAGGACTTGAAGGGGCACCTGGCCAAGGCAGGACTATTGCTGTACCGCAATGTGAGCTTCGTCTATGGACACTTCTTGAGCGCCCTTCGCAGTCAGTCGGGATGGCTCAGGTGAAAAGAGGCGAAGCGAAAGCAGTTGTTTCGGTGCAGGCCAGCATGCCGGGGATCAACAATTGCCGACAGTGACGGGACCCGAGGCGTTGGCCGGACGCGTCGGGAAGCTGGAGCGGCAAGAGCCGCATGCCCAGAGGGTCCAGGTGGTGTCAGAGCTCAGAGAGCCTCAACGAAGGCTGGCCCTTCAGCCTGGCGAATTTGTTGCCACCCGGACAATCCAGTCCGCCTCTCAGACTTCGTCCATCTCCGTCATGCGGGTCACCCCTTCGCTGCATTGCATTTCGTGTCGCTCGCAAGGCTCCATTGCCCATCATCGAATCTGGCCTGTGCGTGGCGCCTATGGGATGCACAGGCATTGGCCGTCTATGACCTGAGCAGGGCTCCGAAATTCGGCAAAATCTCGAAACATGTCAGGCAGAAAAGTTTGGAGCAGAACTACAAGGAAGCACGATTCTGGTTTTGGCTTGCATAGTTGATCGGTTGGGGGTTGTTCATCATGGTGATAAGGATGTCTTTCAATATCCTTTAACCTGCCGGCCACTTGCCAGGCCAGCCGCTCGTGATCAACGGAGCCCGTGTTCGTGAAGCGCGTGGGGAGGCGGAACTGACGGGCTGCGCCGGCTCCTCACAGTGACGAGAAGCTCAAGAAGCCTGCCCAAGCGAATTTGGTGTCACGCTGCAGTGCCACAGTTCACAGGTCAGCCTCGATGTCGAAGGCAGCAGGCCACTTTTGCGCATGCACTTCCGGCATTCACGAATGGCACAGATTCAATGCTGGTGGTCATGGCTACCCGTGTTCGGTAGTCGCAAGGACTTCAGCTTCCATTCTGAGTGCGGGGTAGAGCGAACAAAATGTCGTGGCTTCGCCAGCTCGGTATGTACAGCACGCTGTCCAGCAACAGCATCGAAGCTCTGAACACCACGAGAGCACCAGACCCGAGTCCTTAGTCCCTAACCCCGTGCCATAATCGAGTGGGGTTCGGCGGAAACCTTCTTGCGCGAAGCGCTCGATGGTTCCAAGAGCACCCCTTGCACAATTAATTCGTCAGCATTGACCAGCGATGCCGTGCCTCATCAGGTTGATGCCAACTACGTGTGATCAGGTGTTTGCATGGCGTTGCTTGATAGGGGGTCGCTGCTGACTATGTCCTCTGACTGGGGCCATTGCAGGCGCCTTTTCTCAGCGGGCGCAGGGAACCCTCGGGAATCCAGGGAGAGTGAGATTCTTCGGGATAGAAAGCCTGACATGGTGTGAAAAGCATGCTGGATCTGGACATTCCCACGTTTGTGAATCGGCTAGACGAAATTGGCCAATTGCCTGTTCTCTTGGTTTCTCAAGTTGTTAAATTGACATCTTCCGACACGGCCGTCCGACAGTCTTGCATCCAGTCTATGGCCTTGCACCGCGAAATTTTGGACCTAGGGGAAAGCAAAAACCGATAACTAAGGGCTGCAGCACGGGCTCGGCAGTATGGCGCTTAGTGTTGCCGTTCTACATGTCAATGTCCATCGCCGTTTCAGGAATCAGCCCGACATGCCACCGCCACAGACATTTTTCGAAATGCATGCTGGACTTGCCCACTGTACTTTCAGATAAAGGATTTTACAGAGAACATCAGATGAATGTTCTTGCCACATCAAGTCGCGTACGGTCAGCCAGCTCGGAGTCATGCCTCTCATCGACACTGGCATTTGAGACAAAGACTTCTTCGCAATTCGTGCTTTTGCGGAGCGGGCTATCGGCACGTGCCCTATTGGTGTTTCAGCAAACTACATGCTGTCCAGGCTCGTCACTCTCATCACTGGTAGGTGCAGCAAGTACCTCAATGAATGTGATGCAGCAACATGGAGCCATCCGGAAACACAAAAATCATGAGCTGTACTCGTGCGGAAGAGACTTCTACTTCTACGAGCCACAAGAACGATATGCTGAGGCGATGGGGGGCTCATCTTCTGCAGCAAGGTCTGCAAGCTTTCAGGAGGCAAGACAGCACTTCAAGCTGGGCAGTACCAACATCACATCTGGTTATCTGGCTTGAGCAGTGCATACTTTTCAGACTGAAACATAGTCCAGGCTGGACTTCGGAGTTTTGCACTCAGCGCGGCTCAAACTTCGACAGTGAACGTTTGGAAACGCTGAAAGCTTAGATTCTGAAAGTGATGCAGCTGCTGCCGCCAGAAGAAGACAGGACCTGCACAGAATGCCAGGGCCCGGCGGTAACGGCATTGCCTAAGTGTAGGTAATGCTGATAGAGGCAAGCTTCCATGCTGCCTTGCAATGTAAGATTTTATGGAAGTATCCTTCATCGCAGCTGTAACCACCAGCCCAGGTCTTGATGTGTTGCTATGATGACCTTTCCCACCGCTACCCGCATGTCTTCGAGTCGATCTCGCCAGGAGCAAGAAGACGAAGCCATGGCGCGAAGAATGATGCTGGAGGAGACAGGGCCCTGCCTAAGGGACGATGAGATGCCGGAGCCGGTGCAAGTATTGTGTATGTTTTTGGTGTTGTTTTTTCCGGTTTTTTCAGTCTCCTGTGCTTGAGTCAGGAGATGGCCTCTTTCGGATTGGCAGGCGCAGTTTTGGGTGCAGTGCAGACAAATCGAAACGCCCTGGTTACACAATCAGACCCAACTGGCTGGATGACTGCGGTGATATTGTGGCTCATGCTTTTTTTCAGCCATCATGTCGGACAAGGCAATGTCATGTCTCCGTCGCCGGAGTCTCTGTCAGGTGTTCATAACGAACCGGCTGCGTTTGCTGATTGCGGAATTTGAGCGAAATGTCGTAACAACCACACAACATGCGAGTAGTGCTTTGCAGGTCCATCAAGCTCCAGTTCAAGCTCCTCACGCCGGCTCATACCTGACACTTCGGCAACCCAGCTGCGGCGTCATAATGTACATCCAAGAACATTCGCAACATGACTCGACCATCCTCTCGGCACGAAAAAAACATGTCGCGGCCCGGCCAAGTTGCGAACCGAGGCGATTACTTTGCGTGCGAGTTGTCCTGCTTGTGGTGAAGCTCAGCAGTCACGGTCTCGGACGCACAACATGAGCAACACAAGATGTTCCATGATCGAAGCCTTGGACCAGCCTAGGTTTCGACCACCCCCTCATAGCACAGGAGTTGTGTCCATTCGATGCAATCGCTGCCGCGGCCTCTGTCTAGAACTTCAAGCGGTTGTGACTCCGGGCGCCCGCCAGTGCAGGCCACGAGCAATTCCAGGCAGCACTGCACATGAGATATGGAGAGAAAGCGAGAGGGAGATCGAGAGACGGACAAGCGAGCACCGGGCCAGCTCTCGTGATATTCTTTGAGTGTTGCTTGTATTCGCTTCGCGTCGTCCGCCTGGGCCCGCCCACAGCTGGAGAGTAGTCGTGGCCAGGATGCATCACGGACAGAGGTGCAAACACGGACACAGAAAGTTATGAAAAGACGGAAGCAAGGGTGCTGGGGCACAGGAGAGCCGGGCGGCGTTTGCCGGGGTCGGGAGGGGTCAAAGCATGAAAGGTCAATGAGTCCTGAGCCCTCTAAGTAAAGGGGTGGAGTCTCTGTGGGGACCTCTGACCGCTTCGGCCAGGCCCAGGCGGATTGTTCGCACTCCATCATATTGTCGTGGGATGCACGCGATTGAATTGAAACCTTCAACTTTCAATTCTGGCTCAGTAGCATGGCCAGACATCGATGCTGACATGGACAGGCATCTATTCCTCAACAGCTCGAAGCTCAGTCGGGGGATTCTCCTGCCCAAGTGGAGAGCCGCTTCGACTTGTATTGAAGCCACCTGGCGAACAGTCTGGGAGTGCAAATGATCTTGTGAAGCCACCGGGCGTCACAGTCCCGAGATGTCCCTCTCTTCTGACACTGCTAGAGCCTCAAAGGCCTAGAGTTCTACTTGTAAAGATCATCGAAGAAGTTGGCTTCGCCCGGTCATTTGGTGGATTTCGGACGGGTGCCAAGCCTGGGAATCGTGCAAAACTCTCGAAGCGAAATACGGCCCCATGCTTAAGGATCACTCCAGCTAGAGAAGTGTGCAGACATGCCTCAGCCCTATGGATTCAACCACTCAGGGCCGCAGGTGAGAATGGATTGTTGCGGGAACGCCCGGCTTTGCAATTCTGCCGACGCTGTGGCAAGGACCTCAGGTGACATGGCAGACTGCCATGCTTGGAATTTTTAGCGCTTCTCTCGAGACTGGATACCCACACGGTCTGAGACCCGACGAAAACGCCTTTTCACGCAGCCCGTGTGTCTATCTTGCAGAGGTACCCTGAACACTTTCCCGGCCTCGGCCACCGGCCAGCCGCATAGAGTCAGCTGCGGAAACTGCGGCAACGTCACAGAGGCTGCGGCTTTGAGATTTGTTATGTTTTAACATGCTATCAAGCTGGGGGAGAGACACTGCCATGTTGCCCTGGAGCCCTTGCAGTTTGAACCACGGCGCGCGAGAGGCGTGCCCGCAAGTTCCAGCCTGCAACACTGCATTGAAGACACGTGTGGATGGAGCAGCTACCAGCACAAGGGATGCTCTTATTTCTCCCGGCATGTCCAGAGCCTACTGAAGCGCACCTGCCTGTCCTGCTCAAGGTGCGCTAAGTGGTGCACAACGAAGCGAGGGCCAGCGAGCACTGCTAGAAGCGCCGCGTGCTAAGACTCTTGGAGAGACGTTGCATTTCCGTTTGTCGTCACATGTCTACGGCAGCTCTGGTAACAATAAGGATTTTCAACGACCGTCAGCTTATGCAAAGCATGAATGGTCCAGTGGGTGCGAGCCTGACGGGCAGCCGTAGACAAGAAGCTTCTTTTCTGTTGTACCAGCTGCTGTGCTGCAGTCCGCATTCCAATGGATGGCCAGCGGCAAGCTGTCCCATTGGTAGCACAGCCTCACTTACGAACGCAGCATAAAAAAGAATTGCATTCGTCAGCCGGCTCCCCAACGTTCTGCCTTGTGCAGCATGCATGGCAGGCACTGCTTGCTGCGCTGATGGCTGCAGCAGATGTTGCCTGTCAGCAATTTCGTCGAAGATACACTGACAGGACTGGATAAAGAAACGACGAACTCCTCATTTTGTGTCGGGTGCCTTCCATTCTCAAGTATGCAGCTCTCCATCGAATCTCCCGGTATGCGCAGGAAACAAGAAATTTGCCCCCTTAACTTCCTAATTTGGTGGTGTTGGGCCGGTTGGGCCACAATCAAGTGTCCCACATCTCTCTCGTTTCCTGCCCCGGAAGAGGCTATCGGCTATCAGTGCTCCGGCCCTTCGGTTTCATGTGTTTCTGAAAGTCTTTGGCGTTATTCGACTGGTGCCGTTTCCATTCCTGAAAACGCCTGCAGCCTTGCAAAAGCCTCTCGATGCCTCTCGAATCATTGCAGGATGACCCCTCTCTAGGCCAGCTGTTTTTGTCGCTGTCGAAAATTTGGGATGCCAATCTGCCAAGGCAGATAAGTCCAACCCAGCCAGACGAGCCTTGGCTGCATTCAGAGACGCAGAGCAGATGAAGACTGCTCGCCATACATCGCCATATGTCTCCTGGAAGGTACAGATGTTGCTTTGTTGCCCACGTCCTCGCCTTAAAATTTCGACGCATAGTCTCTCCCTCACCCAAGTCAAGAGCTCTCCAGTCCAATGGAGTCCCCATGTCACCGAGGCGCAAATTGGATAATTTGGATCATCTTGGCGACCAGACCAAGTCCGCATCCCACTTTTCTGGTCTAAAGTACCATCAGTATCCATGAACGTTAGCCAGTGTCGAGGCTGAAGGCTGACCGGTCTTGCGATTTAGGTTCCGCAAGAAGATACAAGAAGCGCGATTGGTGAAGTTTAGTTTTCAACAACTCCCAATGCTTGTAACAATTGATGGAAGTTCGACGTGCATCTCAAGCCCTTGGGGGCACGGCCTGGGCTTTCCCACAAACTTAGGTGTCGGACTCATGTGTCAGTGTCATCTGGCCAAAAGTTCTGCTTGATGCTAGACTATGTCATACTAGGTCACCGTCTTGATCGTAAGTTGAACCTGGCAGGTGCCTGGTTTGCCTGGAAGAGTTTGCAGATGGAGATGAGGTAAAGACGTGCCTTGGCTCCATTTGTTGTCGTCTCAACAACCCTCATACAGTGGACACACGTTTTACTGTGGCAACATTAAGGCTGCCATGCCTGCATTTCTACCATCAGAGGCAGGCAAGATCAAGGCCTCATGGCCTGATGGAGACTCGACCTCGCGCCTTTCTGGCAGGTGTGTCGATCAATGGCTTGCCACGGACAACTCCTGTCCGGTATGCACGAGGCCGAGATCATAGCATCAGGCTTTGGCTTGATCTGACACATTTCAGGCAAGACCCCGATCGACCAACCGGAAGATCCTCCGTCCTGATCCAAATGCTTCAACTACATCTGCGATCATTGAGCAAAAAAATGGAGCGACTCTATCGACCTGGCAGGGATTGGACACTAGTATGCATCCGTGCACATGTTTATTATCGAAGCCTCGGGCGATCCGAGAAGTGTGAAGACTGCGTTTCAATTCAATATTTGCTTCACGGCTTCACGGCTTTCGGGACCTGTGCAACCCAGAGGAGTTTCCTCATCTGAGTCAGCGTCTTACTGTTGGACACAAGAACTTGGGCGCATCCTTGAAGCTTCTCTGCAAGAAGCAGCAACGAGGCTAACATTCGCGCTTTCGGTGTAAATATAAGACAGAGAGTTCTGTGAGTTGTGTTTGATTCATGTAGAAGCGTTTAAAAGGAAACTAATGTTTACGGGCATGGTTCCCCGTCTCGTATCAGAGGGACAGGCGAGGGTAGTCGAGGTCGTCATTGTAGTTCTATGAGATATGAACAAGAATCATGCGATAATCTGCGGCCCGGATTGTGAATGTAGTATGGCCCGGGCAGGGGCTGCAAGTATAGATATTCATTCGGCCTCGTGAAATTGTGGAGAACAGGTGCGGGAATTGAAGTAGTTCTAGCCCTGGAACATCTTGCCAGGTTCAATGAATTTGGTCGTATGGCATAGGGCACAGACCGTTATATATGACGTGCCAAGACCGGAGGGAGCTTTGCCAGCTGGAATCTTCGAGCACGCAAACCGCCTCCTCGGCAGCGTGCAGGCAAGCGGCAACAACAGCCGGAGCTATAGTGAACTCTGCAAGATCCCTGGCGGCGAGGTGGGGGCGGCAAGGCAGTATGTCGGTCCAAGCGATCCAGTAAATCGTGGGGGCAGTGCATCCGAAATCTTGTGATATCTTGCAAATGGAATCTTAGACCGAGTCGCCCAGGTGCACGAGCAAGAAGTGTCGCCAGACAGTATCATTAGAAATACGCACGAAATTGAGAGAGATCAAGCGGCAGAACACACAAGAAAGGATTAATTCGTCGAGGAGGAAGAAACGAGCAGCTGAAATTATTTTCTAAAATCGAAGAAAAATAACAATTCAAGAAAAAGATTGTAATTTTTTCTTACAAAAAATTAATAATTAATTATTACCGAGAAATTTCATGAAGAGAGAATTTAATATTTTTATTCTTGAATTCTCTTTTTTAAGATATTGAATATATATGATTTATCATAGTAAGAAGTATGAGTTATATATAAAAAAGAATAATATTTGGATTTATATTTGAGACTTAATAAAAAATACACTACGTAATATCGGTAAAAGGAGTTATTATTATTATTAGTACTATTATTCTTATTACTGTTATTGTTATTTGTTATTATTACTATTATTATTATTACTTCTATTACTATTATTATTACTACGATTATTATTACTACTACTATTACTAGTCGTATTATTATTTGTATTCAGCATAGATCCGAAAATAATTTAAATTATTTGTATATAATATATAATGGCGGTTTAAGGGGAATACTTCGAAATCGATTAATATTTTATTACTCTTACGTGATAATAAGAGGAAACTCTACTTGAGTCTTTTATACGAAATGTCCAAATCGGATTCTGGACTTATTATTTGCTAATTGGTCTATTAAGGCTCTAAGCTGGAAAAGTCTTTAAAATCTTGTAATTATGGGCTATAGTCATAATAAAGACTAATCCCTATATATATATATATAAGTTAATATTTAAAAAAGAATTTTATATTAATAATCGCAAAATTCCTTTTGGTTACGATATTTAGATGTGTTTCTATCTCTGGGCCGGTTTATTTATATCTTTTCTTTTCTGGAGATTCGAATAGTCCGAATTTTTTTTCGTGTTTGAATTTTCTATTATTCGTTTATTCGTAGAAAAAATTTATATAATTAATTTCCGAAAATAAAAAAGTCGTCGAATTCTAATTTCTTTAGGGTTCTTAATTCGAAGAATTGGGAATATAGATTTTGGGGCTTCGTTTAGAATGTCTTTAAAACGAATTAATCTAAATTTAGAATCTAGACTTAATCATTATCTTCGAGTAAAATCTTAATTCCCCATGTATTTTTTTTCGAGCCTAAATTCTTTAATTATTCTTTTCTTTCGGATAGAGAATTTTAAGAAAATTACGAAAATAATAAAGAAAGTCGCAACAATAAGTCACCACAAAGAAGATGCTAAAAAAATCACACTTCCAAGTATTTCAAAATTTTCATAATAAAAATTCAGAATCTAAATTTTCTTCCGATAATAAAAAAATTCAAAATTCTTTTTTAATCGATCTTAAAAAATTCAATTCTTTATTTAACAAATAGTTATATTCCGACGGTTCTCCCCCCCAATATCTTCTAATTTAATTATTCTTCTTCGTAGAATAATTAGGTAATTTAATTTTAGCCTTCTTCTAATATAGAAGGGGCTCATAATATAATATTGGAAAACGGAGAATATAATTAATTTTACAAATATAAATCCGGTCTTCCGGTCGTGTCACGACATTGCTTATGTATTCAATTCTCGCTCTCGTTTTCTACAAGCGCACGGGTTAAGTCGACCCATCCCGCGTAAAGTCGACCCACCCCTATGTGCGCGCCTCGATTCGTGTGAAGTCGACCCACCCGCAAAAAGTCGACCCATAGATTAGGAATCCCCAAGTACACGCTAGATTTCAAGGAGATGGCTCGATTCCACAACCACCCGCTCGTCAGTGGCAACACAACACATCAGAACCAGCCATTCCCCATGTAGACGCTCGATTTCGCAAGCACCTAAGCAAGGAACACCGCGGTGGCATCGCAGCAAGCAGCAAATCAAAACCAGTCATTCCCGATGCAGAGCCTCGATTTCACACGATCACACTGCCGTGGGTTGACCGTCTGGCATATCTCCAGGCCTGGAATCGATATATGCTTTCAACAGGAATCCCCATGTTCACGCCGCCACGGGCTGACCACTAAGCATGTCTCAGGGCTGGGGTGCACGTCTGTTTTGAATGGGTACACCCAAGGTCACGCTGCTGCGGGTCGACTTTACACAACGTGGGACGACTTAACACTGGTACTAGTAAGACGTAATCGATTCTGTCTGTCTCCCCGGAAACCACGCTATACTTTTGGACCCGCTTGCGCCAGTGTCCACCTATGCATTTTGCATGGTAGTCGTCGGCTTTGTATTTTTGACTCAAACAACTTAAATCATCCTCCAAACGATTCCCGTCTCGAACGGCATCATCGCTCACCTTCTTCGGCCTGGGTATTGGAGCAACAGCCAAGACCCTTTACAGGTGGTCAGCCGCAGCATGATTTGTGTTTGTCTGCGCCAAAGACGCACTGGCTTGGCAGTCCGTCGTGCAGCTTTCGTGAAAATCTTTCAACTCAGGCCAAGACATCAGCTGGCTGCAGGCTCACGTTTGCGGCCGGCTTTGCAGTTTCCGAACGTCGCTGTGCCTCGTGAACAACCTGCATGCACTGCGTAGGCACGGTCAAGCACGAGGCCTGCAGCAGCATACCGCGATTCCAACCTGATCCCAGTCCAGTGACAGAACGATGCCTGCCACGGGCCGTGGATGAAGAGCCAAGTCTTTGGGGATGCAGAACATGGATGCCATCAACACCTCCGTAGAGAAGGACCAGGAGGCCGTACCCGGCAGCAACGCCGGTGTATAGGCCATAGAGATCCTTAAAGAGCAGGCGATGCAAAAGATCTCGGGACACAATGGCGCATGGAAGTGCCAAGGTTAGATGACCGGCATGGGCATCGACGATGCTTTGAGCTTCTCGGTGGCAGCAAACACGAACGACAGAGCTGAATTCATCGTCATTTACTTTAAGGTCATAGTCATGTCAAACCTCGGAACAAGCAGAAATGAGATGCAGACCTTCCGCCAGAATGCAGTGCAGAGAACTACACCTCAAGCACAGGTTCAGCAAAGGGTGCAATGGACAATGCACAGAATGACGGGATCTCTCCTGCCTGGAACTTGACCCAACCTCTGATGCAAGGTGTCAAGTTGCACTGGGATGTCGGGGAAGCGAGTGAAAAAACCGCGCAGCCGCAGCCAAAGGACCATGAGCCCGCCAGCCCGGCATAAAACACGGCGTTGACTCGTCCAGCAGCCTCAGCAGACCGCAAACTTGGCGAGGGATGCCCCCGCACCGCCCGGGTGGCTGAACATCAGTCGTAAAGCAGACGAAAGCATGGGTGTGGCTTCTCAGACTTCGTGTCATATGCGATTCGGCAGACATCTAGGAAAGATGCCATCGGGATCCTCTCCAAGTTGACCTGCAGAACACTTTAAGACTTACTGCGTCTCCCAATGTGTGCAAGAAAAAGTTGAGAGGCTCCGACTGACAGATTCATCAGCACCTGATGCACAGCTCTCCCACAAAAGCTCGGGAGTCACATCATGTCAAGTCTGAGCACAGCGCGACGAATGCCGCAAACGGCCATCGAGTGTACTCGAACAAATTCATGACGGCGGGGTCGTCGGAGAAGATCTGCGCAAGAGATCTCGGGATGCACCTTGGCAACGAAACCAGGCCCTCACATTACAGATCTCAAGCACGATCGCTTCCCGTCCGGGGCTGCTGCACAATGATGAAGCCCGTGATGACGAGGATTGCTAGAGCCATAGCGGTCCTGTCACGGACCCGTGATTGTCAAAATAAGTCTGCTTTTGCACGATACTACGGGGGCAGTCCCGACCCACGCCGAACGCTTTGCATCCGCAGTGCTTCCCTGCACATGGCCACATTGGATCATGCGGGTGACCGGATCTGCTGGCTGCGCAAAGCTGTTCTGGGAAACTGATTTCGATGTACATTGAGCAATGTGCAGCCATCAAGCCTTCCCGACCGCGATGCTGAGCTGCGTGGCAACTGCCCCTGCTAAAGCTCCCAGAAAGGTCAGGGCCATCCAGCCTGGTCAACACGATGCTCGCAAGCATGGCTGCATCCATTGGAAACTCATGTGAACTGCTGTCGGGTGCAGCTGCTGGAGGCGTGTCTTCACGAAGCCTGCCTCTCCGTGCTACACGCTACGTCAGCGAAAACTTTCAAGGCCCTGGCAGATTCTATAACTTGAGTTGAAGACCTAACCAGCAAAGAGCGGGGCGAGTCTGCGCTGAATGCATGAATGAAGGCACTCGACTAAGCGCAGATGCGGACTGAGCTGATGGCCGCAAGATCGTCGGGCCCAAGGGTTGAGGCGATGGTGCCAATCACTGTCACCCCTGTGTGGAATCGCAGCACCGGTCCAAAAGCAAGCATCGCAGCGTTGTCCGAACAAGCGCTGAGGGCATGGCGCCAGAAATCAGAACCTATTGAAAGCGCCGCCGGTAAGTACATCTTCCTCAGGATGACTGACAACACTTCGAAGGATTCTGCAAGTGTCCGTCCACACCTGCAGCACGGTGCGATTTGCCCATTTGGATTGCACTTTTAAGCCTTTGGGCGGTGGGCTCGAGCGCACCCTCAGGGCGATCTTGGTCCCACCCTCCGCCCTTCAGAAGAGGAGGACTTCTTTTGCCGATGCGTCCAAAACATCCGGTGTGCATTTGTCGATCGGTCGCGCGTTTTCCACTCCGGGTGGGTAGGCGTGAAAACTAAGGCTATCAGCATCCGAGCCCTTTGGCCCTGTGGGGGCCTTCGAGCTCTCATGGCTGCTAATGTGGAGCAGCTCCCGCCCTACCGCCCTACTTGCTGTTCATGCCACTCAGGCATTTCATGCGTTTCACGACAAACGTTCCCTCTCCTTCCTTCAAACAGGCTTAACGCCTTAACGCTCTTCGAAAAGGGCGTCTGCAAGGAATCTCACCTTGACCGAAGGAGACCCTCGCACGACGCGTGCATCCGAATCGCTTGAACATGGGTTCAGAGGCCCTAGACTTGCGTCTGCAAGACAAGCCTTCAAAGAGCAAAAGCATAGCATGTCTTCCAGAGGTAAATGATTTGGATTAACATATCGCTCGTCTCCCAAAAAATGGCACATGTGCATCTCTCCGGAAACCAAGAGGTTGTTTTCCTTGTTGCATTGTCTCAGCTTCCGTTTCAAACTGGCACACTCACCCATGACTCGACGGATCCTGACTGCCCTCCTGTTGTTAAGTTTGTCGACAGCTTCACGTTCTGCTCGGTCGGTACATCGCTTGGCAAGTCCAACGTGCTCCAGCTCGACTTGGTCAGCGGCACGTACTGTACCACTCGGTCTCTGGTGACGTGCTCCTGCGCACGGACGCAGGGAGTGAGGCTCAGGAGGGCTCTCACCCGGAATGCAGAGGTCCATGGACCAGCCAGGCCAGCATTCTTTGTGCAGCTGCTGCCAGTAGCAGTAGACGTACCTGTGTCCAGAGTGTACGTCCGGAGTGGTGCATCCCTGACACCCAGCAAGCTCCACAGTCAAACAGCCCAAAGCTGTGAATGGGCACCATAAAACGAAAAGCTGAATGAACTCCACACACGTGGTTACCTTGACGCATGAGTTGCGGACTCTGTAGATCATCATCTTCTCCAAGGGTCGGGCCCAAGGGCAGGCAGGAAATCCCAATCCGCTCCAGTTCGGAATTCCGAGGCCTGCAAGCAGCGTTTGAAGCTTTAG
Source organism: Symbiodinium necroappetens (assembly GCA_905231915.1). Classification (NCBI taxonomy): domain Eukaryota; class Dinophyceae; order Suessiales; family Symbiodiniaceae; genus Symbiodinium; species Symbiodinium necroappetens. The sequence goes on from CAJNJA010086807.1 coordinate 74,521, forward strand.
CATGGTCGGGTGCACCAAAGCGGAAGCAGCCAAGTTGCCCAGAACCAGCACCAAGTTTCCGATCAGATTCATAACCATGCCCGTCACAGAGCAGACGACCTCCGATGAGGTCGTTGTTTTTCAAAGCGCTCTAGTACTGAAACAGTCTCTCGGCAGCTGCTTCTGTGCCGAGCGGCGGCGGGTCTCATGATCTTCTGGGAGCTGAAGAAGCAGTTCAGCTGAGAGAAGCCTCGCACAGCGCTCGTCTCTTTCTTTCGCCAGGGCTAGGAGCAAGGGGATTGCTCCCCCTGCTCGCGCGCGTCAGCGCCCCCGACCGTTGCGGCTCGTCTCTCTGTCTAGCTCTTGTCTCGTCTCTATGCCGAGGGGCCAATGCGAACGGGAAGGCACAGGGCGAGCACCAGCGCGTAGTAGCTTGCATCGGAGACTTCCTCCAGGACTTTAGGAAACCGGCAGCGAGCTGGATGGAGCTTGAGGAAAAGGGGACAAGCTTCGGCACAAGGCTGATCTGCGACACGAGTGCTACATCAGCCCGGACAGGTTCTGCTAGTGACTAAGCCTTAAGCAGAGTCTGTCCTGAGGCGTCTTGTGGATCGCTTGCAAGACCGGGCCGGTCAAGATCCAGCAGACGGCCACAGGCCTTAAGGAGGAGCAGAACAGAAGAAGAGTGTATCGACTGCACGGTTGCACACATGTCTCACACAACGGTAATCGAAGCAACATACCTCCTGTCCGAAACCATAGGCATACCCGGCAAGGCATCGGCCGCTTTGTGCAACCCTGCTTTGGCTGCTTGCAAGCACTTCTTGCAACCAGGGCACAGCATAACGCAAAGAAGCACAACGTAAGAAACCTGCACAGCCACCATTTCAAGAACTTTGTGCAATCCGTCTAAACAGAAGAAGTCACCACATCAAGATCAATAAGGTGATGTCACCTGAAGCCAGATCCCGACGAGCCTCAGCTATCCAAAACAATTCAAGTCCACCTGTCATTGAAATTGAACACCACAAGCGGCTGAGGGCTGAAGAAGTCGTCCGAGTCACATCTTGTTCCCCGCCCCGAAGGCTTGGCCACAAAAAGTGCTCACCTGCTTCCCGCACTTGCCCGCGGGCTTCGCAACAAAAAAGCACACAGAAAAGGGAGATACAGTTCGTAGATGGCTACTTGACCAGATCATGTCGATTCATTGTCCGCATCCTTTTGCTTCTTGTCCGCCATCTCCCGAGGAGCGCACGATTCTGGATTGAATGAAGACTCCACTTGAGGACGTCCTTGGCTCCAACGCAAGATTTTGGAGGCTGCCTTGCTGTCGCAGACAGCCACTTCACAAAAAATTTCGTGACGAGGGTCCACAGGTCGCTCAGTGCAGTGGCATCCAAGTACCTAGTTCCGGTGCCTACATGGCCGAGCACTGCCGTGTCGGTGACCTGGCAATCTGGAGCGTCAGGGTCTTACACAGCACGTTGGGAATCAAGCTCGTAACACACCACTAGATTCACTAGATTCCACTAGATGCGCTCATGCGATGACACAGCCACATCTGCGCAGGTGTCAGCCTTCATTGCCACCCAGGAGACCTTTACCAACACAGCTCTCATGCGAAAGCTCTAGGGAGCCGTTCAATCGAATTCGAGCGAGCTGCCATGGAAAGGAAAATCGGTATGGTCAGCTTGCTGATGGCGACAACTTCTTTCATGACCTGGAGATGCAAACGGATTGGCAGCCGATCTGCATCTCAGAAAGGTGCTGCGCCACTGGCAAGACTGTTTTGCTCTGCGGCACATTGCGGCACATTACTCACTAGCCGGTACTCATATAAACGACAACTGCCGGGGGGGTGGGGTCACTAGGGGTGGAGAAACTTGCAGCGCAGAGGCACGAAGCTGCAGGCCCTGCCAATGAGTTCCGCACGGCATTGTGTTCCCGATGCTCTTCGAGGAGGACTTCGCGTCCGCTTGGAGCGACGGCCATTCCAGCAGCCCTTCCCAAGACAGACAGAGCGAGTTGCAAAGTGCCGCGAGGTCCATGCTGTCAAAGCTGCAGGCCTTGTTGCAGATGAGTTGCAATGAGGTGCGCCGGAATGCTGGATGACTCACAAGTTCACGCTTTGCTTGCTTTCCCGATTGATACATCTTTCCAGCTTCAGCTCTGAGGTAAGAGTCTACTGCAAACACCGTGGCGTGTGACATGTGGATGTCAGTTCCAGGCAAGAAATACCTGCGCAGTGCTCGAGCGATAGCTTTGGCCGAGCATACGAAAACAACAAACAAGGCTCGGAGGTGCTGGGTGAACGTTTGACACCTGCGCTGAAAGGTGCACGTAATGTACATGTTGGCGCTTCGCGCGAAACGTCGACTGAAAGTCCAGCGCATGTCAATTAAGACATGTGGGAACGCAGCGGCTGTCACTGCTGTCCTGTTGCATTAACCGCAAGCTGCGGAGATCACTGAACGATCCAGCAGCCAATTTCATTTTCATTAACACTGATCTGACACCCGACAGGCTCGTCATGGCTCCTCCCTGCTTCTCACCCTTAGAATTGGCGGCGTGAAACGCCGAAGGGTCTCAAGCCTGTCGGGTGTCGGGCCTTTCGGAAGATGGCGTGCCGTCTCCATCCCGCAGGCGGCGCACCCGCTCGGGAACCAAGGCCTCGCAAGCGAAGCAACGAAAGTGAAATCAAGTGAATATGGCACTTTCGTATGTCTGGAGGCCTCCAGTGCCTGGCATTGTCCAAGTAGCCGACCATAGCGCATGCCTTGCTGGAGTGCGGGGCGGGCTTCATGGGAGTCCTGAGCTCCTGGCGGAGCTATCTCAGCTGCCGACCCAAGCGATGCAAAGAGGAAGCCATGAGGGCCATCTCCCGGGAGTGCATTGCCTCTCACCATACTCTGGCCTACCGCGGCGATGGTGCAGCAGGTCCGGCCTCCACCTGGCTGGCTGCGGCTTCCCGGTGCTCCAGCCTGAGACGGCTTTAATGGCTAAGGCACTGGGCCCTCCGATGCCCTCTCCGTGAAGGCTCTGTGCTACCGGCTCCTGCTCACGGAGCCGTATCTGTTCCTCGAGCAGCTCGGCCTCAGGGCTCGTTGACCGACCGACGGAAGCTGGGGACTGCAGCTCAGATTCCCACACTGGGACCCTGCAGCGAGAGGGATCCGCGTGACAGCCTCGTTCGTGTGCCCGGTTGGTGGTAGAACAGGAGAACAGGAGAACAGTGGAACACAGATGAACACAGGTCCACTGAGTTCAACTTCAACAGCTCCTGTTATGCGCAGGCCAACTCCCAACTAACCTTAGGCCGGCGGCCTGGGTATGGACTCTCCAAGCGGCCGCGACTTTTTTGAAGCCTGTCAAGTCTGCAAGCACATAATCGCACAGAAGCCGTGCAGACAAGGTCTCGCAGGCGTTCTTTCGTGCTCCATGTTGAGACTACCTGCCTTCAAAGCCACACTGAGACTGCAAAGCACAATTTTCTGTGGAAGGTCCTGGCGCTGATTGGGCGGCAGCCTTTGGCCGCATGGTTTCTGCTCCGTCACTGCAGTGACGAGTCGTTAACAGCCTCGATGCATCGTTTTGATGCCTCAAGGACAATCGCAGGAAAGCCTGTCCGCTCCGGCAGATGCTGATTCTGATTCTGATGAAGAGGCAGAACGACGAATCGTTGTATAAGTACGTGCTTTACCTTCCAGATTGTTAAACACCATGCCTTATCATACTTGACTACTTTCTCAGCAATCGGTCACACTGCGAGGACATTAACCGTGCCAGGTGGCTGGCCAGCCGGCTTGTGGGCACCAATGGCCTGGTCATGCCTGGCCTAGACTGCAAGATTCCCGGCTTGTGTCTCATCTCTCCCGCTTACTGGATCTGCCGGACGATGTCCTTGAAGCCTCCGACAAGGCCTGGCTGCCCTTGCTGCATTGCCGGGCGATGGCTCGAGCAAAATCAACCAATTCTGCGTGCCCGTCCGTCAGAGGGTTCTCCAGCATATTTTTCAAGGTCTCTGCCGAGGGTCGTTCTGCTCGGTCACTCAAGTCCAGGCTGGCCGCGGAGCCAGACGGCGATGGGGGGCGATCCAACGACATCACTGCTTGAAGGACCTGCAACTTTGAAGCTTCGCCAGCTTCGGACAAAGCTCTCCTTGCAACTGGGCTTGGTGCTTGCGGAAGCTCCTCGTTGTGGGTGCGAGCACTTGCCTTATCGACAGCTTCGGAAACACCCTGTTGAAAGGCTGATGGTGTCAGCACCTCCGCAGCCGGCTCACCGTGCTCACCAGCCTCCTTGGCAGTGTCTAGCGAGGCATCCTGGGGTACTTTTGGGACTCGTGCAAGCTGCGCAGCCAGCACCAACAGTCTCCAAGCCAGGTGAAGGCACCATAGCCTCGCAAGGAGGGACCACGCTGCAGAAATAGCAACCAACTTGCAGATCACGAACAGTGCGCCCAAGACGATGTCGTCGATCGAAACCGTGACGTCAGAGCATGCCAGCGCACAACGCAGGTGAAGATCCCATCGCGTGTCTGGAACCTGTCTCCACGAGCTGGACTGACAGCGGTCCTCCAGATCCCAGCGGCAGCTCTGAAGAGCTCTCTGAAAGCCTGGTGCATCCATCCCGAGCCCTGCACTGACATGTCGCACCGCCTCCGTCAGCGCAGCTGAGCAGGCGAGGGCATGCCACAGGGCAGAAAGGGCAAAGAACCGCGCCCAAGCCTGACGCTTCAGGCGACAGCAGCACACGCGGCTGCGCACTGGCAAGCAATGCGATGCCGGTGCCCGGAGCAGCTGAAGGGTCGCTAGGCCCGACGGCCCGAAGGCGAGCGATGGGAGCAGAAGCAGCACCGCGCTGGGACTGAGGATCTGCAAGATAAGCTCGTACAGCAAGACCCAGTCTGTTCCGTCCATCATCATCCACACGATCAAAACAGTTGCCAGTGTGTAGACAGCCATCTCGACCGCTTGCATCAACAAAGCCACTCTGCACAAACTCCGGGCCGTACTTCCGAAGCTCCAGGGCCTTCTTCCTCCGAAGATCATGTCCCACAGCAGGCAGCGCAGGATCAGCATCAGCATCCACGCGGCTGCCGGAAGGCAAATGCAAAGAATGCTAGCGATTTCCTCCACTTCCTGAAGCATCTGAAGGGATTCCAGGTTCCTGAGAGGGACACACTCTTCCAACGCAGCACATATCAGCCAGGCGAGGTGTCAAAAGCGCCAAGTGCAGGAGATGCTTTTTTTGTCAAGCGTGGGTCCTGTCTGGCCCGAGAGTTGGCACTGTCTCCAGGATCCAGCCAGGAAGGCGGTGGCTATTGATGATGTAGGGTTCCTTGACAGTGATGTGACCTCTAGACACTACTCCTGCCTTTCATTCAAACTTGCAGCGACACCTTGGGCAGGGTAACTTGCAAACTTGGCAGCCAGTCCTCGGTCTGCAAGTATGCATGGATTGCGGGCCCTCCTAAGGTGTTCATTTCGGTTGCATCCCGGATGCTGTGCCAAAGAATTCCGTGTCCGCCCGAATGTTGAAGAGAGTTGGGTGTGCTTGGAGCCTCTGAAGTCCTGGCTGATGTGCGCATGAGAACCTTGGAAATGTGAAGAACCCATTTCCCGCTCCTTCAGATAACCAAAGCGCTTCTCGCGGCAGTCCGCTTGGCGAGTGCCATTCGGAGCTGGGGACCTGTCTGATATCTCTGTGGATGGCCGAGCACCACTGCAGGCGCTGCAGGCAAGTGGCCGTTAGACCAGACTCCCGGCCAAAGGCGTTGAACAAGGAAAGCAAATCTGTGCGAAGCAGTTCCGCGTCTGTGCCACGACCGGGAATTGCTTCCTGAGCACGGAACCAGATTCATGCTGGACAAGGGGATCTGGACGCAACTGCTGAGGAAGCTTCCAGAAATAGCTCCAGCAGCTGGGGTTCGCCCGATCCCTCACCTAAGCAATGCTCTCACGATTGCTCTACGGTGAACCTCCCTGTAATCCTCGAGTCTTGCACGCAAGCAGAGGAAACTATGCGTTCGGCGGAAGTCAGCCGCCATTCCAGCCAAGCGAAGACGGTCACCTGATCGCGATATCCGGCCGTTACACCTGGGCAGGGCCAGTAGAGCCAGTTCTCTCAAAGGTGGATCTTGCAGCGAAGAAGCTCTGCCCAGGATTGGTTCGGCAGGAGAGCTGGAAGCTCCAGTGGCAGAGCTGGTGAGCACAGGGATGCCTGCAAACGATTCCAAAGGTGCGGAAAGGGGCACAGAACCCTCAGCGGCCCTATGCCGATCCTGCAAGCTGAACAGTATCAACGGCCAGACGCTCTTGGTGATCAGGGTTGCGAAATCCACGCGCTCGCAGGGCAGAAGCAATGCACCGGTTCTGCTCCTGCTCTGTAACTCCAAAGAGGGATTCATCTCGTCTCAAGCACGAGCGCCTGCCGGAGCAGATGTCCACCTCGTAAACTGACGCAGGGATCCAGGACCTCTCGCAGCGTGCAGCACTCGGTGACTCGATTCGACGGTCCACCTTCGCTCTAAGAAAATGTACGAAGTGCTTACAGTGAGGTTCGACCAGGCACACGCGGAGCTGGAAGAGTACCGCCCGGACGGCGCTCTCGAGTTGCATCCAGGTCCCTCGAGACCAGGATGCATTGCATGATGCGCGAAGCTAGGCTACAAGAACGACTCAGCACGAAGGCCGCAGCAATGGGATCACACTGCCTCCAGGCGATTCGGGTGAGGTGTCACCCAAGCATAGTGGCAGCACATCTGCCCAGCGACCATCAATACCTAGAACGAAACACAAAACACAAAAGCCAAAGGCCCACTCAGACACTGCAGCTTGGGCTGGAACAGGCGAAGGCTCCATGTTCTTGGATCTCACTACCTTCATGCGATCGCTGCGATCACGTGGCCGCAGCAAGCGACAGAGCAGCATTCGGAGCCTTCTGAGCAGCGCCAGTCTGGAGCTTTGCACAAGCTGCTGCTGCTTGTTCCGTTGCAGGCCTTGCGGCGCTTGCGCGGGGTGCAACAGAAAGCGACTGAGAGTATTATTTTGAAGATCGCACAGCTCGCCTCTGCCCCTCCCCCAAGATCGCCACAGTCCCAACGGTGACAACCAAAGTGCCTGCACACCCCCTAGCGGCTCGAGCATGGTTGGCGCTTGTCTTCAGCTCCCTTCTTAGAGCCTCCAGAGCTGTGGCGGGCGCTCCGAGCAAGGCGCGCCCTGACCAAGAATCCCCGGCACCTCGGAGCCACTTCCAGAGAAAAGCCTCCCGTGAATACCTCGGTTAAGCCCCTGAATCATTCGATGAAGCTGCGTTGAAGAAAAGCACCGCAAGCATCATCCATGACTCTTTTCAGCGACTTGTGTCCGTGGGCCAGCAGGAGTGTGAGTTCACGGCTCCATGACCAACTCTGCACTGCAGATGTGCACTCGAAGAACAGCTGTCCCGACACTGTCACGAATTCAGCTTTACCTACAGTATCAAGCTTTTCGCTCAACACTGATTGTCTCAAGCATAACTTCTTCCAGAGTGTGCTGCCACTAGTTTGCTTGAGACGGCCGCAGAAGACTGAGGCTGTGGATCAGCTTTAGAAAACCCGAAAGTGTGTGGGGGGCAGTTCTGCCTGAATGGTCGTGCATCTAGCAGGCTGTTTGATAAGCGATTCCTTGGACGAACTTTTGATTGAACGTTTGAGTTGTGAGGGGAGGTGCATGCTACAAGTGTAAGGGCTTTGCAAGCTTCAAAGCTTCTGATGCGCAAATCAGCTCTGGAGCCAGCCTTGCTCTTCACCTTCTCGGCGGCCTCGCAGATTCACACTATCACGGATCAGGGAGCCAGACAAGATTTGAGCATGATGCAAGCATGTGGTTAGTGGTCAGAACTAACCGCAGCCGCGAACCGAAGCCAATTGAGACAACAAAAATTGCATCTGTTTCAATCTCTGCTTGCAGTCATTTTGGCAAGCAGTTTCCCTGAAGGGTTCTCATGAAAGCTGCAGTATAGGCATGTGGCTGCTTAGCAGAGGCTGCATCGCTGCGGCTATTCCGTTGCGACTAGCAGATCCAGCCTGCAAGGCATCCACAGGAAGCGCTGTCCCTGTCGCGCCTGTCGTGCCTGTGTCCTGGCACGGGACTTTGCAGACAGCGTTTAAAGAAGGCACGAAGGAGACGAAGGCAGGTGCCTTGGCGGAACCACGAGCGGAGGCCTCCCTCAAGCGCTGCACGCGTGAGCGGGCCAGAATTCCACCTTGAACGGCATCCCATGCGGCACGGCCGTGGCCCCGGCACGAGGCCCTGACGCTCGACGGCCTGCAGCTTGATGGCAGCCGCCTCGCGCTCCTTGCAGGGGAAGAGGCACAGCCAAGCCCAAAATCTCTCCGGCATTCTCCGGATCCTCTCGTCGGGCAGGGGGTAAAGGAAAGCGCGGCCGCTCGTAACTGGGATCCTTGCAATATATGAGTTCAGCACAGCATAGCACGGCGTTGTGCGCTTGATGCATGATCTACGGCTGCAGCCTGAATCCGTTCGGTAGACCGCGACTGTCGCAGGGAGGTAAGTCTCGACCTTGCCATAATTCCACCTCAGAGCTCAGAGATTTCGAAGTTCAATCCAACTAAGCGCTGCAAGCACTGACTTTAGGGAGGCACGTTGTCGCGCCTGAAGCCTTGTGGCCGCGGCATCTTTGACCTTATCTCAGTCATGCTGCAATGTCCAAAACAGCGTTCTCGTCCTAGCGTTCATCCCCAGACGAGACTTTGAAGCGGACAGCCCTGTTGCCCGTGGCAACACGCGATCGCTTCACCTTGAAAAGAGTGCTACAAGATGCTGCAAGCTCCAAGGAAATGCTGACTTCTCCAGGCTCCAGCCATGGCAGAGAAGTCCGCCTTCTCCGCCTCCCGTTTCCATGCCCACACCTACCCTAAACCACAAAACTCCGAAACATATAACCCGGCCAAATTCATCTCAAAGCGAAGCCACTGCCACGGCTTCAGCGTTGCCTCTGGAGGTCGATCCAGGTGACCCACCGCTTCCTCGCGAATTCGTTCTTGCGCTGACTCGGTTCGTCGTGCGCTTCACTTAGTGCCTTCTCTGCGACGGCTGCTTCAGCTTTGGAAGCCGCTGCGCGCAGCTCTTCCTGCGGGCGTCTCAATCTCCGGAATCTCTTCCAATGATGACACCACGCAGAAAGCGAAACTGAGTGGCGGCTCTGCTAAAAATTGGTACATGACCATCACGAATGCAAACCAGTGCCAGGCTACGTTTTCGTACGCTCTCGTACTCCCGGCACCTGTAGAACCTCACACTCGGTCTCACAAGCTGCCGTTCGCCTAGGCCAAAAGCACTGCATGCGCAGGCTGCTGGCTGTGTACCAGAGTAGCTGGAGACCCACACAATGATAACGTGATATATCATGCTTCGAAACACCACCCAGCGCGAATGGAAACAACAAGCCCTGCTCTGAGTGCTTGGCGCTCTCCGCGATTCGACAAGCTCCTTCCATGCTCAAGGTTTCGTCGACGTGGTGCCGTGTCCGTTGCTATTGATCAATGACTGGCCTAGCCTCTTGGCAGCGCAGTTCTGCCTCGGCGCGCTGCATCTCCTCATGGATACGCCTCGGCGGCCAGCTGGACTCTGCTGACAAGCTGCTTTCTGGAACGTGCCCAATGGAGCTCCCTGCTTCCTCCAGCAGTTCAAGACTTCGCTGAGCACACCACGAGACGTCGCCTGAGTTCAGGCGCCATTGAAAGGAACGCAAAGGCATGCAAGGGCAACTCAGCCTCCAGTAGTTACGAGCTTCTGAGACAAGTGCCGTTGTCCGAGGGCACGCCTACGGTTTCTGCCTGCCAACACGAACTAGCGGGCTGAGTGAATTCGGCCGAAATCGCGAATCGGTGCAATCCGTTAATCCATGCTTTGTACTTTACTGCAACTAGCGCCTTCTTGTAGGAAATTATTTTCGGGGCTCTGGCTCAGGCCTGAAGTCTGTGGCTTTTGGGTAGTAGTAGTAGTAGTAGTAGTAGTAGTAGTAGATGTAGTAGTAGTAGTACTACTACTACTACTACTCCTACTACTACTCCTACTACTACTACTACTACTACTGCTGCTACTGCTGCTGCTGCTGCTACTGCTACTGCTACTGCTAGGGCTAGGGCTAGTGCTAGTGCTAGTGCTACCTGCTACCTGCTACTGCTGCTGCTGCTGCTGCTGCTACTGCTACTGCTGCTGCTACGGCTACTGCAGCTGCTGCTGCT